>WNWK01006608.1:0-103727 GCA_009830355.1 Cherax destructor | reverse complement strand
CAGGGTTCCCACCCTTCTTCCTAATTATGTCATTGCTGACCTATACCTGCAGTCAGGTCCTCACTCCTGTCTGCCAACATCGTTGCCTCCAGCACTGAGACAGATAATAGGATTGCTCCCATTACCTCTCATGATGTCGTCCAGAGGCTAAATATCCTCCATCCCAGCCCCAGGAAAGCAAACCCTCTGTCTCCTACTTCCTTTTCAAGCAGAAGGCCCTATCCATATACCTAATTTGACTATCCCTAAGAAGAACAATGTTCTTACCATCCTTGGTGTCGTTCGTGATGTTCCTGTAGTCGACTCCATTCATCGTAACAGGAGAATCGGTTCGATATTTCCACAACAGGTTTCTGGTTCTTCGTTAATTCTACCTTCCATCCATCCTCTTGATCTTTAACTTGTCCGATGCATTCCGGCCACTGTCCAGGTTCCTTTCTTGGCTTGAGGATTCCAACAGGAGGATTACTACGAATCCTCTTGTTTTCTAGTCAGTGCTGATCTCGTTAGCTACCTCAGTTCTCCTTCAGCTGCTGGTAGAGTAGCATAGAGGGACATCTTGTCAGATTCACAGGAGACACAAGACACGTCTTCACTGAGTAAGTCAGGTCCACCACTCGATTAAGTGCGGGAGACATGACAGCGACAACGTGGATACAGACACTGGAGGACAGAGATGCGGGAGACATGACAGCGACAACATGGATACAGACACTGGAGGACAGAGATGCGGGAGACATGACAGCGACAACGTGGATACAGACACTGGAGGACAGAGATGCGGAACATGACAGCGACAACGTGGATACAGACACTGGAGGACAGAGATGCGGAGACATGACAGCGACAACGTGGATACAGACACTGGAGGACAGAATGCGGGAGACATGACAGCGACAACGTGGATACAGACACTGGAGGACAGAATGCGATAATGACAGCGACAACGTGGATACAGACACTGGATGACAGAGATGCGGGATACATGACAGCGACAACGTGGATACAGACACTGGAGGACAGAGATGCGGAGACATGACAGCGACAAGTGGATACAGACACTGGAGGACAGAGTGGAGACATGACAGCGACAACTGGATACAGACACTGGAGGACAGAGATGCGGATACATGACAGCGACAACGTGGATACAGACACTGAGGACAGAGATGCTGGAGACATGACAGCGACAACGTGGATACAGACACTGGAGGACAGAGATGCGGGAGACATGACAGCGACAACGTGGATACAGACACTGGAGGACAGAGATGCGGGATACATGACAGCGACAACGTGGATATAGACACTGGAGGACAGAGATGCTGGAGACATGACAGCGACAACGTGGATACAGACACTGGAAGACAGAGATGCTGGAGACATGACAGCGACAACGTGGATACAGACACTGGAGGACAGAGATGCGGGAGACATGACAGCGACAACGTGGATACAGACACTGGAGGACAGAGATGCGGGAGACATGACAGCGACAACATGGATACAGACACTGGAGGACAGAGATGCGGGATACATGACAGCGACAACGTGGATATAGACACTGGAGGACAGAGATGCTGGAGACATGACAGCGACAACGTGGATACAGACACTGGAAGACAGAGATGCTGGAGACATGACAGCGACAACGTGGATACAGACACTGGAGGACAGAGATGCGGAGACATGACAGCGACAACGTGGATACAGACACTGAAGGACAGAGATGCGGGAGACATGACAGCGACAACATGGATACAGACACTGGAGGACAGAGATGCGGGATACATGACAGCGACAACGTGGATACAGACACTGGAGGACAGAGATGCTGGAGACATGACAGCGACAACGTGGATACAGACACTGGAGGACAGAGATGCTGGAGACATGACAGCGACAACGTGGATACAGACACTGGAGGACAGAGATGCGGGAGACATGACAGCGACAACATGGATACAGACACTGGAGGACAGAGATGCGGGATACATGACAGCGACAACGTGGATACAGACACTGGAGGACAGAGATGCGGGAGACATGACAGCGACAACGTGGATACAGACACTGGAGGACAGAGATGCGGAGACATGACAGCGACAACGTGATACAGACACTGGAGGACAGAGATGCGGAGACATGACAGCGACAACGTGGATACAGACACTGGAGGACAGAGATGCGGGAGACATGACAGCGACAACATGGATACAGACACTGGAGGACAGAGATGCGGGAGACATGACAGCGACAACGTGGATACAGACACTGGAGGACAGAGATGCGGGAGACATGACAGCGACAACGTGGATACAGACACTGGAGGACAGAGATGCGGGAGACATGACAGCGACAACATGGATACAGACACTGGAGGACCGAGATGCGGGAGACATGACAGCGACAACGTGGATACAGACACTGGAGGACAGAGATGCGGAGACATGACAGCGACAACGTGGATACAGACACTGGAGGACAGAGATGAGGAGACATGACAGCGACAACATGGATACAGACACTGGAGGACAGAGATGCGGGAGACATGACAGCGACAACGTGGATACAGACACTGGAGGACAGAGATGCGGGAGACATGACAGCGACAACATGGATACAGACACTGGAAGACAGAGATGCGGGATACATGACAGCGACAACGTGGATACAGACACTGGAGGACAGAGATGCGGGAGACATGACAGCGACAACGTGGATACAGACACTGGAGGACAGAGATGCGGGAGACATGACAGCGACAACATGGATACAGACACTGGAGGACAGAGATGCTGGAGACATGACAGCGACAACGTGGATACAGACACTGGAGGACAGAGATGCGGGATACATGACAGCGACATCGTGGATACAGACACTGGAGGACAGAGATGCTGGAGACATGACAGCGACAACGTGGATACAGACACTGGAGGACAGAGATGCGGGAGACATGACAGCGATAACATGGATACAGACACTGGAGGACAGAGATGCTGGAGACATGACAGCGACAACGTGGATACAGACACTGGAGGACAGAGATGCAGGAGACATGACAGCGACATCGTGGATACAGACACTGGAGGACAGAGATGCAGGAGACATGACAGCGATGATGTTTCAGAAATTAGACAGCAACAAAGGAACACAACTGGAAGTTGAAAAGTCAGATGAGTTACCAGGATGTTAGGAAGAATTTCTTCAGTCACAGAGTTGTCAGAAAATGGAACAATCTGGAGAGTGATATAGCGGAGGCAGGATCGATACATAGCTTTAAGAAGAGATACGATAAAGCTAATGGAGCAGGGAGAGAGTGGACGTACTAGCAAGCAGCAAAATGGCGGGGCCAGGAGCTGTGAGTCGACTCCTGCAACCACAAATAGGGGAGTACACATTAAAAAATATATTCTGGTAAGTTATCGCTAGGTATACACTGATCTGTATTTTAGCTCTGCAATCAGTACAAGTGGACCGCCTCCATGGACCTCGTGTGTGTGTTTTATGTAGAGAATTCCATTTGGTTGGTTTAGCTGCCAGTCCGCTCGTTGTTGACCAGGTCAAGCGTAATTTGAGAGATAAAGACTTGTGGTCTCAATGATGATTTTCCAGCTTTCTTTTTCTTCCAATGTGTGGAATGTTTATGACCCTGTTACAAAAAACGCGATGTCTATTAAGCATAGACATCTCCAGAGAATACTAGAAGGTGTGTTCCTCCAGCATTCAGACTGTTACTGGGTTTTTGTAACAAGTAGTCAGTATTCTGGTCCAGTTATCCTTTACAATTATGATAAGATTAATAATACTTTAGGATTGCAACTGATAGGATACTAACTAATCGAAATAAAAATTGATAAGTTTATTAACAGTTAAAGTTGTCTAGGTGGACAATATAAAAGTAAATGAATTTGTTATAAATTATGATATTAGTTCCTAAAGTTCTCCTCCACAGGCAATCAGAACAGCATGCTTGAACAATAAGGCGCACGATTCGCTGAACAATAATAATACAAGCAGCAGCACAGCGTCAGGAACAATTAGATAAAATAACGACCCTAACTGGGGATCAACAGCAGATCTTCCATAATAGTCACAAAACTCCCTTAATACTGAATCTAAGTTCAGCATAACCAAATCCCCGACTACGACGGTGCACAGATGCCAGAACAAATTAGGTCAGAAGCTATAGCTCAGGACCTGGGTTAACAGAGTGTCAGTACGACACACAACCTCAGTAAGCCTAAACTATGCTCTGTGAACAGAGTTCCAAAGAGTTACGAGAAGTATGTTTCATCTCACACTGAAATCATACTCTACCAGAGTCTAAATAACGAACAAACAGAGATAAGAGATCTCTGGAGAGAGGTGTTGGCCGAACAAGGACCAGCAGAGGAGAGAGGAAGACAAAACAGTCTCCAATCACAGGTGCGATCATGCGACTGAAAATAGTTTACAACAAGAAGAATTGCATGCTCCTTTGGTCATGTGGTCGCCGCATTTTTTGGGATGGTCATAACTCCATGTTTCGCCTGTTTTCCCAAATATTCCATGCTACAGATACCCATGGCAGAGAGTTTACACAGATTTGATTTCTGTTTGCCAAGATTTCTTATGACTGGTTTCCCTACTGCAGTTTTTCTTGACCCACCACCCATACTGTCTGCATCGTACACATACCCTGCGCTACCTGTAGCATCAGTACCACCACCATCACCACTGTCTGCAGTACCTGTACTAGCATCAGTACCACCACCATCACCACTGTCTGCAGTACCTGTACTAGCATCAGTACCACCACCATCACCACTGTCTGCAGTACCTGTACTAGCATCAGTACCACCACCATCACCACTGTCTGCAGTACCTGTACTAGCATCAGTACCACCACCATCACCACTGTCTGCAGTACCTGTACTAGCATCAGTACCACCACCATCACCACTGTCTGCAGTGCCTGTACTAGCATCAGCCATCACCATCACCACTGTCTGCAGTACCTGTACTAGCATCAGTACCACCACTGTCTGCAGTACCTGTACTAGCATCAGTACACCATCACCACTGTCTCAGTACCTGTACTAGCATCAGTACCACCACCATCACCACTGTCTGCAGTACCTGTACTAGCATCAGTACCACCACCATCACCACTGTCTGCAGTACCTGTACTAGCATCAGTACCACCACCATCACCACTGTCTGCAGTACCTGTACTAGCATCAGTACCACCACCATCACCACTGTCTGCAGTACCTGTACTAGCATCAGTACCACCACCATCACCACTGTCTGCAGTACCTGTACTAGCATCAGTACCACCACCATCACCACTGTCTGCAGTACCTGTACTAGCATCAGTACCACCACCATCACCACTGTCTGCAGTACCTGTACTAGCATCAGTACCACCACCATCACCACTGTCTGCAGTACCTGTACTAGCATCAGTACCACCACCATCACCACTGTCTGCAGTACCTGTACTAGCATCAGTACCACCACCATCACCACTGTCTGCAGTACCTGTACTAGCATCAGTACCACCACCATCACCACTGTCTGCAGTACCTGTAATAGCATCAGTACCACCACCATCACCACTGTCTGCAGTGCCTGTACTAGCATCAGTACCACCACTGTCTGCAGTACCTGTACTAGCGTCAGTACCACCACTGTCTTCAGTACCTGTACTAGCATCAGTACCACCACCATCACCACTCTCTGCAGTACCTGTACTAGCATCAGTACCACCACCATCACTACTGTCTGCAGTACCTGTACTAGCATCAGTACCACCACCATCACCACTGTCTGCAGTACCTGTACTAGCATCAGTACCACCACCATCACCACTGTCTGCAGTACCTGTACTAACATCAGTACCACCACTGTCTTCAGTACCTGTACTAGCATCAGTACCACCACCATCACCACTGTCTGCAGTACCTGTACTAGCATCAGTACCACCACTGTCTGCAGTACCTGTACTAGCATCAGTACCACCACTGTCTGCAGTACCTGTACTAGCATCAGTACCACCACTGTCTGCAGTACCTGTACTAGCATCAGTACCACCACTGTTACGCAGAAATTGGAGTTTACCTGAGGCCTAATGCCTTGTCTAAGGGAAAAGGGTAAACGTTACACGAAACACCTGTAAAACTAGGCCTCCCAGGTCTATCCCCATAAACATAGCTGATATTAAACCATTGTTTATTGCTCCAATGGGTTAGGGTATCAGAAGGTTCCACACAAAAATTCCTACTTATACAAAAATACATTTATTTACTTATATTAAAAATATATACATTCCAAACACACCTCTTCAAATTTTAATTAGCCAAACCCCCTCAATAACAGTACAGGACGGAGAGGGCGGCCGGATTGTCACTTCAAAAACACAACAGCGTCCTTATGGGGTCGGCCCAGCCACCGCTACCCTCATACAGAACACATCTCCTCCTATTTCTTCAGGTCACACTCTTCCTTTCGAGCCCCGACCATGTCCGAGCCCAGGGTGTGTACTGGTACACCATAAAAGTGCCTATGGCTTGAGTTAGCTACACAAAAGGGGAATACAACATCACAAACTTAGCTGAAACTAGGCTCCGTCTCGCCAGCCGCTAACCCATGCCGCCACATGTGTTACCCCAAGCGACGCCACTACGTCACCACAAACATTTGGAAAATAAATCCCAAGCTGGATTTCCTTAATTCACAGCTTGAAACTTACTTACAGTATTCACAAGGTGCATAGCATATTTATAAAAGTATGATTTACATTTATATAACGGTGGTACATTATTATTACTATTTTTTTCTAATTACATGAAATGTATGGCACACTTCTCCAATAGCTATATATTACGTATTTTTACATGTCATGCAGAAACCTGCATAACAACCACCATCAACACTGTCTGCAGCACCTGTACTAGCATCAGTACCACCACCATCACCACTGTCTGCAGTAACTGTACTAACATCAGTACCACCACTGTCTGCAGCACCTTTACTAGCATCAGTACCACCACCATCACCACTGTCCTGTTCTTCACGATTCTCCTTTGTATGGACTGATGAAGCCACTGTGTGGCGAAACGTTTCCTCAATAAAGATACCCAAGTGTTGCATATGTGTCTAATTTACCAACTCGTCGGTTCTCTGAACCATTCATTCACATCCTGTCTGACACTGCAACATCTTGGTATCTTAATACAGGGATTTCTTCGCTTGCCTATTCCTTGGGCACGACCTACTTCCACATTGAACAAATGTGACACCTCCTACTACTGCTGCACCTCTCATGTCTACAGTATATAAGGTTCCTCTGCTCATATGCTGTTATTCTATTCAAGATTGATGGACTGACAACATCGTCTGAAGATTGAGGGCCTGACAACCTCACACTCCTCCTGTTCTTCACGATTCTCCTTGTATGGACTGATGAAGCCACTGTGTGGCGAAACGTTTCCTCAATAAAGATACCCAAGTGTTGCATATGTGTCTAATTTACCAACTCGTCGGTTCTCTGAACCATTCATTCACATCCTGTCTGACACTGCAACATCTTGGTATCTTAATACAGGGATTTCTTCGCTTGCCTATTCCTTGGGCACGACCTACTTCCACATTGAACAAATGTGACACCTCCTACTACTGCTGCACCTCTCATGTCTACAGTATATAAGGTTCCTCTGCTCATATGCTGTTATTCTATTCAAGATTGATGGACTGACAACATCGTCTGAAGATTGAGGGCCTGACAACCTCACACTCCTCCTGTTCTTCACGATTCTCCTTTGTATGGACTGATGAAGCCACTGTGTGGCGAAACGTTTCCTCAATAAAGATACCCAAGTGTTGCATATGTGTCTAATTTACCAACTGTCTGCAGTACCTGTGCTAGCATCAGTACCACCACTGTCTGCAGTACTTGTACTAGCATCAGTACCACCACTGTCTGCAGTACCTGTACTAGCATCAGTACCACCACAGTCTGCAGTACCTGTACTAACATCAGTACCACCACTGTCTGCAGTACCTGTACTAGCATCAGTACCACCCCAATCACCACTGTCTGCAGTACCTGTACTAGCATCAGTACCACCACTGTCTGCAGTACCTGTACTAACATCAGTACCACCACTGTCTGCAGTACCTGTACTAGCATCAGTACCACCACCATCACCACTGTCTGCAGTACCTGTACTAGCATCAGTACCTCCACCATCACCACTGTCTGCAGTACCTGTACTAGCATCAGTACCACCACCATCACCACTGTCTTCAGTACCTGTACTAGCATCAGTACCACCACCATCACCACTGTCTGCAGTACCTGTACTAGCATCATTACCACCACCATCACCACCACTGTCTGCAGTACCTGTACTAACATCAGTACCACCATTGTCTGCAGTACCTGTACTAGCATCAGTACCACCATTATCACCACTGTCTGCAGTACCTGTGCTAGCATCAGTACCACCACTGTCTGCAGTACTTGTAATAGCATCAGTACCACCACTGTCTGCAGTACCTGTACTAGCATCAGTACCACCACTGTCTGCAGTACCTGTACTAACATCAGTACCACCACTGTCTTCAGTACCTGTACTAGCATCAGTACCACCACAGTCTGCAGTACCTGTACTAACATCAGTACCACCACTGTCTGCAGTACCTGTACTAGCATCAGTACAACCACCATCACCACTGTCTGCAGTACCTGTGCTAGCATCAGTGCCACCACTGTCTGCAGTACTTGTACTAGCATCAGTACCACCACTGTCTGCAGTACCTGTACTAGCATCAGTACCACCACAGTCTGCAGTACCTGTACTAACATCAGTACCACCACTGTCTGCAGTACCTGTACTAGCATCAGTACCACCCCAATCACCACTGTCTGCAGTACCTGTACTAGCATCAGTACCACCACTGTCTGCAGTACCTGTACTAACATCCGTACCACCACTGTCTGCAGTACCTGTACTAGCATCAGTACCACCACCATCACCACTGTCTGCAGTACCTGTACTAGCATCAGTACCTCCACCATCACCACTGTCTGCAGTACCTGTACTAGCATCAGTACCACCACCATCACCACTGTCTTCAGTACCTGTACTAGCATCAGTACCACCACCATCACCACTGTCTGCAGTACCTGTACTAGCATCATTACCACCACCATCACCACCACTGTCTGCAGTACCTGTACTAACATCAGTACCACCATTGTCTGCAGTACCTGTACTAGCATCAGTACCACCATTATCATTACTGTCTGCAGTACCTGTACTAACATCAGTACCACCACTGTCTGCAGTACCTGTACTAGCATCAGTACCACCACTGTCTGCAGTACTTGTACTAGCATCAGTACCACCACTGTCTGCAGTACCTGTACTAGCATCAGTACCACCACTGTCTGCAGTACCTGTACTAACATCAGTACCACCACTGTCTTCAGTACCTGTATTAGCATCAGTACCACCACCATCACCACTGTCTGCAGTACCTGTACTAGCATCAGTACAACCACTGTCTGCAGTACTTGTACTAGCATCAGTACCACCACTGTCTGCAGTACCTGTACTAGCATCAGTACCACCACAGTCTGCAGTACCTGTACTAACATCAGTACCACCACTGTCTGCAGTACCTGTACTAGCATCAGTACCACCCCCATCACCACTGTCTGCAGTACCGGTACTAGCATCAGTACCACCACTGTCTGCAGTACCTGTACTAACATCAGTACCACCACTGTCTGCAGTACCTGTACTAGCATCAGTACCACCACCATCACCACTGTCTGCAGTACCTGTACTAGCATCAGTACCACCACTGTCTGCAGTACCTGTACTAACATCAGTGTAGACAGCCTGACTGTCTGCATAGACAGCCATGCTGTCTGCCAGCTGGGTTCATATTTCGTGCCATGCTAGTTTCCATAGTATTCCGCCAGAGGGCAAGCCTGGTAGGCGTACCCACGTCTACCAGACCCGCCCTGGCCCACTCTCACTTGGCGCCCAGACTTCACTCAGTCAATAGGCCTACTCCTCTCCCTCTCGCAAGGGGCATGGCCCACCTGGGCCATGGCCACAGACACGCAGCCTGTTACCCGCACCTTTATTCCAAATAAAGTAAGAAGCCTCCGAAGCCTTATCATTTCAACCACGCCTCCAAGAAACGCCAACTAAGGGGCGTTATAAATGGTGCCAGCGGTGCCTCGCGTGTGCCCGCGAGGGGAGGAAGAGGAATGAAGTTATCTACCACTTCATCAGTCTCTACAAGAAGCATCCGTCTCTCAACGAGTTATCCTGATGTCGTGTCTGCAAATCTCAGCATCCAGACACAGGTACATGCAGGATTCAGGCCGAAATTTGTCTAATTCTCCGAGAAATGGCGTCACTGACTTCACGCCACAGTGTCCCATGCTGTTTCTCAGTCACGTGCTCAGCCTTGCCAGCATGTTCTGCTGTTGTTGTTCAGCTCAGCACAACTATTTCAGCACTTCAGAGGTGAGTTTGTGGTGATTTCCCAGTGTGAGCGTCTCGTGTGTTGTGGGTGAGGGAGGTAGGCGCGCGGCCCTGTCTCTCACCATACACACCCGCCCTCGTGTACGCCGCCACACACCATACACCACTCACTGCCCACTCCCTCTATGCTGTTTCCTGTGAATTTCCTTGTGAATTCTTGCCAGAACTGTGTATCCGAGTGTCGAGGCCACTCGAAGCCACGTGTGACCACGTGTGGGTCTGCGCCTACATCAACCCATGACGTCACCACCATGCTGCTGACGTCACGATGCTGCCGACTCCACGACGTCACTCCACTGATGTCACTTCGCGATGTCACCCCATGACATCCATCATCATGTCACTCCAGAACGTCACCTCGCGACGTCACCACGATGTTGCCTGACGTTCCTCGCGACGTCTGCTGACATCACTCGCGATGTCACGCCTTACATCACCCATATGATGTCCCGAGTGCTGTAGTTTCACCGTGTGCATTTTATTTTCATTATTTGTCGAGAAGTTTGAGAGAAGATATAAGTCGAGTGTTCATTAATTCCTCTCAGTCAGTGTTCTCACATGTTCGAGTATTACTTAGTGACGATTTTTATACAGAAAAGCGTCATTTGCTAGTAAGCTATGTTGTACCACATGTGTAGTATGTGTGCAGTTTATCGTGTGTCCTATGTAGCACCTGTGTGTTGCTTTGTCACCCTGTGTGTGACCAGCGCCCCGCGCGCTTGACAGCTGACATTTGTCAGTCCAGGCGTCAGTTACGAGCGTTCGAGCGCCTTGTACAGAAAGCTCTTATTGTTCGCCGCTCGTAGATGCCTTTGCTGAATCGTACCCGCGACGATTCTCCCATCGAGACCGTTCCACTTCACCTCCAAGACCGTCAGTCCAGTTATTGCAGATGACCAGTCTGGGGACGCTTACACTGCCCTCTGCTGTAACTTCTACTGTCGAGAGATGACACTCGTCAAGCCGCAGTTAAGCCTGTTGGCAGGCGACTGTCAGCCTCGTGTCACAGCTTCAGTGAGCAGCCTGCACAAAGTTGATGTCACTTTGACTGCTAGCCCACTCACTGCAGTATGGTGTATGCTGTTACGACCTCCAGATGTTTCGCCGAGTCGTCCCTGTCACGACTCACTCCACACTCGCCAGCAGCGACAGCTCCAGCGACAGTACCAGTCGAGGAATGTCCTCCTGAGTCGCTTGCCAGTCCTGTCCTGTTGCGACTACTGACGACGCCTCACTCGAGGGCACCAACAGTTGTGCCCCAGGTTGAGTGACCCCTGCAGCGACTACTACGATGTCTGCTTCACCTCCCAGAGGAGACCGTACCCTGTTACGTCACAGCTCATGTCTCCCGTGTTGCAGTATGTGTCCAGACGCAGGAAGGCGCGCAGTGCTGCATCGACGCTCACTGCCTTAGACCACGAAGAACATCGTTTTTTTTCTTCCCTCTCTGGAGGAAGTTTTTTTTCTATGTCCATATGTTTATGTATATATGTATTTTTCTTTCGTGTTCTGTGACCTGTTCTTGCGAGAGACAGACCCGAGTTTTTTTTAATGCCATTCATGGTCGGGACGACCATGGGTAGCGTGACCGAGCGATCAGTACCACCACTGTCTGCAGTACCTGTGCTAGCATCAGTACCACGACCATCACCACTGTCTGCAGTACCTGTACTAGCATCAGTACCACCACCATCACCACTGTCTGCAGTACCTGTACTAGCATCAGTACCACCACCATCACCACTGTCTGCAGTACCTGTACTAGCATCAGTACCACCACCATCACCACTGTCTGCAGTACCTGTACTAGCATCAGTACCACCACCATCACCACTGTCTGCAGTACCTGTACTAGCCTCAGTACCACCACCATCACCACTGTCTGCAGTACCTGTACTAGCCTCAGTACCACCACCACTTTTTTCATCCAATTTCACCATCCCTCACTCATCCCACACACCCCTGACCACATCAGACCTAACTGGTAAGCACTAAGTAGCCTATGGCTTGGGTTGGATAAACAAAAGGAGCACAAAACTTAACTTAAACTGCGTCTCGCCAGCATGTTTGTCACCCACGCCGCCCCACACTCACACCGACGATGTACACCCACGCTCACACCCACGCTCACACCCACGCTATACATCCACACTTGGAAAATAAGTCACGACAGCACTTCCTTACATTTTACAGTTTAAGCTAATTTACAGTGCCCACAAATGTATAACATTATTTATAAAATTATGGTTCACAATTTATAAAATTTATAAAATTATGGCACATTTTTCTACTATACATATTACAATGCAATGCAGAAACCTACATAACAATCCACACCGTGAAGATTCTGGAGGGATTGGTCCCGAATCTGCTCACCAAAATTATTCCTTATAAGCACCAGAGGCTTGGCAGACTGTCAAGACAAGACAAGAAAGTTTAGATAAGAACCCATGTGGGTTGAGCTGGGAAGACTGGACAGACGAAGAATAGCGTTGGAGAGGAGTGTCCACAGTCGTAGAGAAAGTGCCAGGGCTTAACCCAGTTGCAACGGTCTTATGGAGGTTGAAGGTCTGAACATCAGAGGGCAGCATACTGGCAGTGTTATTTGACGTGATTAAGGTAGCAGGTTTGTAGAAGAGCCATTTTCAAATTTCTTGAAGCTGCTTTTAGAGAGGTGGTAAAGTTTTATCTTGTTTCCAAAGGTGAATCGTAGAGGTTTGAGGAATTCCAGAACTTGATTGAGTGTGAAATGATGAGCTTGTTGGCAGGCAAATTTGACAGTTTCTGCACCGAGGCCTTTGTAGAGTTCAGTGCAGGTCATGGTGTCAGCGTTTGATGGTGAGGCTTTCCCATGTTGGTGTGCTAGAGTCGTCAATATCTTCTTCTGAAGTGGATTCAGTAGACGAGCCAACCATGGTGCTAGCAGGTGACTGAGGGTCGACAGCAACAGTGAAGAGGTGTACTGGTGGTGTGTTAGCAGTTTGGGGGGCGGTGCTGACGGCCGGGAGGTGGTTTTGGAAGCTTCTGGAACAGTTCCATGGGCAGAAGGAGACAGATCTGCTGGTGTAGTGACGTTTACAACTTTAGGAAGAATCTTTAGGATGTCAGCTGATGGTGTGGAGTCCGAAAAGACGAAAGCAGGTATGATAAGACGGAATAGTTCGTTGATGGTGGTGTTGAATGTGCCGGGGTTGGCTGCGTTAACAAGGTGCTCATAAACCATCCAGTACAGCACCATGGAGGGAGCTGATTCCGGAAGTGGAGAGAGGGAGTTGTTGGGTAGACAGGACTGTTGTGTGGCTTGAAGTATTCCAGTGGTGTCGGACTGGAGTGTTGTTATGGCGGCATATGTCGGCGATTTGGGGCTGTTCTTAGCTTCTTTGATTTTCTTTGACTGCACTTCTTTTCTTAGTGGGCATTTTGCTGCAAGGGTATGATGAGTACCCTAGCAGTTGAGGCAGGTTGGCGTGGCATTGGTGGTGGTGCAGGCTTTGATATCGTGAACTTCGTTTCTGCAGTTGGAACAGAATTTCTTTTTTTTTAATGGTACAGTCGGTCCTTGAGTGATGGAATGAGTAACAGTTCCAGCAGGGTGAGACATGTGGCGTGGGTGTATATGGTAATATGAGATGGCTAGTCCATCACAGAGCGATTGGGTAGCCATAGCGATATTTGAAAAGGTGATTTTGATCATTGAAGAGGCTTTGGGAATTCTGGTGATGGTGTCTACCGAGGCCCAAGTATTTTGTTCCTCGATAGAGTTCTTCAGATCAGCAGGTGATAAAGATGTGACGATCTTGTCCAGTCGTTTTACAAAAACAGAACATTTCTCCAGCAAGAATGAAGAAGGAGATATGTTGAACTGTCGGTCACTGAGTGTCTTCACTGCGGTGTCATCCATGAGTTTTGATGCTTCATTGTCGTCAGTAGAGACGACAACAAAGGAGTCCTTCAGAGAGTGAATTGTTGTGAATTTGACCAGCAAGCAGGTCCTTACAGCTGCAGCAAGGGCTAGTTTGGTGGAGTCATTTATGACTCCACTGGCTGGTTAAATCTTTACACGATAAGAAAGCATCTTGAAAAAGTAAAGGGGAATAATTATGTCTGCTGATCTGTCGTTTAAAGACCATAACAAGACAAAGATCACAACAGCCAGGAAGATGACGGGGTGGGTATTGAGAACTTTCAAAACAAGGGAAATAATGCCGATGGTGACACTATTCAAATCGCTAGTGCTCCCTCACTTAGAATACTGCTCAGTGCTGACGGCCCCGTTCAGGGCAGGAGAAATAGCAGAGCTGGAACAAATCCAGAGATCGTTTACGGCTCACATTGAGCCATTGAAACATCTAAATTATTGGGAACGCCTTCAAGTCTTGAACATGTACTCATTGGAGCGGAGGAGAGAGAGATACATGATAATATATACATGGAAAGTACTTGAGGGCCTGGTCCCAAATCTGCACACTGCCATAACAACATACTGGAGTGAGAGATATGGGAGAAAGTGTAAAATAAATCCAGTGAGGAGCAGGGGTGCGGTGGGGACAATACGGGAGCACTGTATTAACATCCGGGGTCCCAGACTATTCAACATCTTACCAGAAGATATCCGAAACACGGCTGGAACCAGTGTAGAAGCCTTCAAGAGGAAACTGGACAAATATCTTCACCAGGTGCCAGATCAACCAGGCTGTGATGGATATGTGGGGCAGCGGGCCTCCAGCAGCAACAGCCTGGTTGACCAGGCAAGCACCAGACGAGCCTGGCCCATGGCCGGGCTCAGAGAGTAGATACTCTCGAAACTCTTCAAAGGTAAAGGTAAAGGTATATCAAAGGACAGTGTGTAGGTTACAAATTCCCCTCCCCGACGGGGATCGAAGGGATACTTCTTCAGCAGTGGAAAAAAAAGACGGTGCAGAATACTTCCAATGGAGAGTAGGGGTGTGAAGAGTACACAGAGAACACAAAGTAAGGGGACTATGACATTTTAAACACTCTTCGCTCGTCCATAAAGGAGATCACCAATAAATTCCTAGCTCTCTTTCAGAGAGAACTTAATACATTAATCAAAAGAGTTCCTGATCATCCGGGATGTAATGAATAAGTTGGAGTGCAGGTAGTGGGCACCAACTGCCTGATCGATCAAGACAGCAACCACGAGACCTCCTCTGTGACCATAAGTGACTCCAAGTTAACTCCATCAAAGGTGTAAAATAACGAGTTGAATAATGGTGCTTTATAGCTCACTGAGGTGCTTTTGTAGCTCACTAAGGTACTTTATAGCTCACTGAGGAACTTTATAGCTCACTGAGGTGCTTTATAGCTCATTGAGGTGCTTTATAGCTCACTGAGGTACTTTATAGCTCACTGAGGTACTTTATAGCTCACTGAGGTACTTTATAGCTCACTGAGGTACTTTATAGCTCATTGAGGTGCTTTATAGCTCACTCAGGTACTTTATAGCTCACTGAGGTACTTTATAGCTCATTGAGGTGTTTTATAGCTCACTGAGGTACTTTATAGCTCACTGAGGTACTTTATAGCTCACTTAGGTACTTTATAGCTCATTGAGGTGCTTTATAGCTCACTGAGGTACTTTATATCTCACTGAGGTACTTTATAGCTCATTGAGGAAATTTATAGCTCACTGAGGTGATTTATAGCTCACTGAGTTGCTTTATAGCTTACTGAGGTACATTATAGCTCACTGAGGTACTTTATAGCTCATTGAGGTACTTTATAGCTCACTGAGGTGCTTTATAGCTCAGTGAGGTACTTTATAGCTCACTGAGGTACTTTATAGCTCATTGAGGTGCTTTATAGCTCACTGAGGTACTTTATAGCTCACTGAGGTACTTTATAGCTCATTGAGGAAATTTATAGCTCACTGAGGTGCTTTATAGCTCACTGAGGTGCTTTATAGCTCACTGAGGTGCTTTATAGCTCACTGAGGTACTTTATAGCTCATTGAGGTGCTTTATAGCTTACTAAGGTACATTATAGCTCACTGAGGTACTTTTTAGCTCATTGAGGTACTTTATAGCTCACTGAGGTACTTTATAGCTCATTGAGGTGCTTTATAGCTCACTCAGGTACTTTATAGCTCACTGAGGTGCTTTATAGCTCATTGAGGTACTTTATAGCTCACTGAGGTGCTTTATAGCTCACTGAGGTACTTTATAGCTCATTGAGGTACTTTATAGCTCACTGAGGTGCTTTATAGCTCATTGAGGTGGCATCACCCACAGTGGGATCACCCAGAGTGGCATCACCCACAGTGGGATCACCCAGAGTGGGATCACCCACGATGGCATCACCCACAGAGGGATCACCCAGAGTGGGATCACCCACTGTTGGATCACCCACTGTGGGATCACCCACAGTGGGATCACCCACAGTGGGATCACCCACAGTCACCTTTATCATGATCATTGTTGTATCATCCAGAGAACTTCAAATTTGTAATGTAATTCTGATTATTATTATTAGACAGTGTTGGTTACACTTTGGCAGTTTTGTTAAAATAACAATAGAATGTGTGGCAATTCCTTGAGAATGACTTCTTATCGGCTTCAAACTTTTAATACTGATATAAAAGATTCTCTGTCATGAAAATTAACTTATTTCACTGTAATTTTTGAGAAAACAATTCTGGTAACTGTTAAATGTATCCACTGTGGTGGTTAACTGATAACTGAAGGAATTTCCATAATTGATTATTCTTTATTGATACTACCATAGTGATAATACCAGTTACTTTATTGATACCAATATAGTGATAAAACCAGTTACTTTATTGATACCACGATAGTGATTAGGCCAGTTACTTTATTGATGCCACCATAGTGATAAGACCAGTACGTTTTTGATACCACCATAGTGATAAGACCAGTTACTTTATTGATACCACCATAGTGATAAGACCTGTAAAATTATTGATACCTCTATAGTGATAAGACCAGTTACTTTTTTGACACCACCATAGTGATAAGATCCGTTACTTTATTTATACCTTTATAGTGATAAGACCAGTTACTTTATTGATTCCACCATAATGATAAGACCGGTTACTTTATTGATACATCTAGAGTGATAAGACCAGTTACTTTATTGATACCTCTATAGTATACCACCATTGTGATAAGACCAGTTACTTTATTGATACCACCATAGTGATAAGATCCGTTACTTTATTGATAACTCTATAGTGATAAGACCACTTACTTTATTGATACCACAATATTGATAAGACCGGTTACTTTATTGATACCACTATAGTGATAAGACCAGTTACTTTATTAATACCACCATTGTGATAAGACCAGTTTCTTTATTGATACCACCATAGTGATAACATCCGGTACTTTATTGATACCTCCATAGTGATAAGGCCAGTTACTTTATTGATACCCTATAGTGATAAGGCCAGTTACTTTTTTGATACAACCATAGTTAAAAGTCGCGTTACTTTATTGATACCTCCATAATGATAGGACCAGTTACTTTATTGATACCTCTATAGTGATAAGTTCAGTTACTTTATTGGTACCACTATAGTTATAAGACCAATTACTTTATTGATTACACCATAGTGATAAGATCCGTTACTTTATTTATACATCCATAGTGATAAGACCAGTCACTTTATTGATTCCACTATAATAATAAGACCGGTTACTTTATTGATACCACCAGAGTGATAAGACCAGTTACTTTATTGATACCTCTATAGTATACCACCATAGTGATAAGACCAGTTACTTTATTGGTACCACCATAGTGATAAGATCCGTTATTTTATTGATACCTCTATAGTGATAAGACCACTTACATTATTGATACCACAATATTGATAAGACCGGTTACTTTATTGATACCACTATAGTGATAAGACCAGTTACTTTATTAATACCACTATTGTGATAAGACCAGTTTCTTTATTGATACCACCATAGTGATAACATCCGGTACATTTTTGATACCTCCATAGTGATAAGGCCAGTTACTATTTTGATACCACCATAGTTAAAAGTCGCGTTACTTTATTGATACCTCCATAATTATAGGACCAGTTACTTTATTGATACCTCTATAGTGATAAGATCAGTTACTTTATTGGTACCACCATAGTTATAAGACCAATTACTTTATTGATTACACCATAGTGATAAGATAAGTTACTTTATTGATACCACCATAGTGATAAGACCAGTTACTTTATTGATACCTCCATAGTGATAAGACCAGTTCTTTATTGATACTTCCATAGTGATAAGACCAGGTACTTTATTGATTCCACTATAGTGATAAGATCCGTTACTTCATTGATACCACTATAGTGACAAGACGAGTTACTTTATTGATACCACCACATTGATAAAACCGGTTACTTTATTGATATCACCATAGTGATAAGACCAGTTACTTTATTGATATCACTATAGTGATCAGACCAGGTTCTTTATTGATACCACCCTAGTGATACGACTAGTTACTTTATTGATACCTCCATTGTGATAAGACCAGATACTTTATTGATTCCACCATAGTGATAAGACCTGTTACTTTATTGTTACCACGATAGTGATAAGACCAGTTACTTTATTGATACCTCCATAATGATAAGACCGGTTACTTTGTTGATACCACCATAGTGATAAGACCAGTTACTTTATTGATACCACCATAGTGATTAGACCAGTTACTTAATTGATACCACCATAGTGATAAGACCAGTACTTTTTTGATACCACCATAGTGATAAGACCTGTTAAATAATTGATACCTCCATAGTGATAAGACTAGTTACTTTATTGATTCTACCATAATGATAAGACCGGTACCTTTATTGATACAACCAGAGTGATAAGACCAGTTACTTTATTGATACCACCATAGTGATAAGACCAGTTTCTTTATCGATACTTCCATATTGACAAGACCAGTTACTTTACTGATACCACCATAGTGATAAGACCAGTTACTTTATTGATACCACTATAGTGATAAGACCAGTTACTTGATTGATACCTCCATAGTGATAAAACCAGTTACTTTATTGATACCACTATAGTGATAAGACCAGTTACTTTATTGATACCATAATAGAAATAAGGCCCGTTACTTTATTGATACCACCATAGAAATAAGACCCGTTACTTTATTGATACCACCATAGTGATAAGACCAGTTTCTATATTGATATCACCATAGTGACCCGTTACTTTATAGATACCATTATAGTGATGAGAACAGGTACTGAATTGCAACTACTAATGACTTTGATACCTTCAGTGACTCTGTTGATACCATAAGTGACTCTGTTGACACCATCAGTGACTTTTTAGATACTATCATCGAATTTGTTGATACCTCCATTTACTTTGTTCATACCTACAGTTACTTTGTTCATACCTACAGGTGCTTTGTTCATACCTGCAGTTAATTTGTTCATTCTATTAGTGACATTGTTGATACCTTAGTTACTTTGTTCATACCTATAGTTGCTTTGTTCATTCCTACAGTTACTTTGTTCATACCTCCAGTTATTTGTTCATACCTACAGTTACTTTGTTCATACCTACAGTTATTTTGTTCATATCTCCAGTTACTTTGTTGTTACCTCCAGTTACTTTGTTCATACCTCCAGTTACTTAGTTCATACCTCCAGTTACTTTGTTCATTCCTACAATTACTTTGTTCACATCTATAGTTATTTGTTCATATAACCAGTTACTTTTTCATACTTACAGTTACTTTGTTCATACCTCCAGTTACTTTGCTAATACCTAGAGTTACTTTTTCATACCTCCAGTTACTTTGTTCATACCTCCAGTTACTTTGTTCATACCTACAGTTACTTTGTTCATACCTACAGTTACTGTGTTCATACCTCCAGTTACTTTGCTCATACCTAGAGTTACTTGTTCATACCTCCAGATACTTTGTTCATACCTCCAGTTACTTTGTTCCTACCTACAGTTACTTTGTTCACACCTACAGTTATTTGTTCATATATCAAGTTACTTTGTTCATACCTACAGCTACTTTGTTCATACCTCCTGTTATTTTGCTCATACCTACATGTACTTGTTCATAGCTCTAGTTATTTTGTTCATACCTCCAGTTACTTTGCTCATACCTACAGTTACTTTGTTCATACCTCCAGTTACTTTGTTCATACCTACAGTTTCTTTTTCATACCTACAGTTACTTTGTTCATACCTACAGTTACTTTGTTCACACCTACAAATACTTTGTTCATACCTACAGTTAATTTGTTCATACCATTAGTGACTTTGTTCATACCATTAGTTACTTTGTTTATACCTCCAGTTACTTTTTTCATACCTACAGTTACTTTTTTCATACCTACAGTTACTTTGTTCATTCCCACAGTTACTTTGTTCATACCTCCAGTTACTTTGTTCATACCTACAGTTATTTGTTCATATGCCCAGTTACTTTGTTCATACCTACAGTTAATTGTTCATATATCCACTTACTTTGTTCATGTCTCTAGTTACTTTGTTCATATCTACAGTTACTTTATTCATACCTGCAATTACTTTGTTCATATCTATAGTTACTTTGTTCTTATATTCAGTTACTTTGTTCATAAATACAGTTACTTTGCTCATACCTACATTTACTTTGTTCATACCGACAGTTACTTTGTTCATACCTACAGTTACTTTGTTCATACCTACAGTTACATTGTTCATACCTACAGTTACTTTGTTCATAAATGCAGTTACTTTCTTCATGCCTCCAGTTACTTTGTTCCTTCCTACAGTTACTTTGTTCATTGCAACAGTTCCTTGTTCACCACTAACTGTAGTGATAATACCAGACTGTAGTGATTACACCAGTATCTGTAGTGATACCACCAGTAAATGTAGTGATAACACCAGTAAGTGTAGTTATAACACCAGTAACTATAGTGATAACACTAGTATCTGTGATGATAACACAAGTAACTGTAGTGATAAAATCAGTAATTGTAATTTTTAACACCAGTAACTGTAGTGATAACATCAGTAACTGTAGTGATAACACCAGTAACTGTAGTGGTAACACCAGTAACTGCAGGATAACACCAGTAACGGTAGTGATAACATCAGTAACTGCAGGATAACATCAGTAACTGTAGTGATAACACCAGTAACTGTAGTGGTAACACCAGTAACTGTAGTGGTAACACCAGTAACTGCAGGATAACACCAGTAACTGTAGTGATAACACCAGTAACTGTAGTGATAACACCAGTAACTGTAGTGATAATACCAGTAACTGTAGGATAACACCAGTAACTGTAGTGATAACACCAGTAACTGTAGTGATAACACCAGTAACTGTAGTGATAACACCAGTAACAGTAGTGATAATACCAGTAACTGTAGGATAACACCAGTATCTGTTGTGATAACACCAGTAACTGTAGTGATAACACCAGTAACTGTAGTGATAATACCAGTAACTGTAGGATAACACCAGTAACTGTAGTGAAAACACCAGTAACTGTAGTGATAATACCAGTAACTGTAGTGATAACACCAGTAACTGTAGTGATAACACCAGTAACTGTAGTGATAATACCAGTAACTGTAGGATAACACCAGTATCTGTTGTGATAACACTAGTAACTACAAGGTAACACCAGTAACTGCAGGGTAACTTCAGTAACTGCAGGATAACACCAGTAACTGCAGGATAACACCAGTAACTGCAGGATATCACCAGTAACTGTAGTGATAAAACCAGTAACTGTAGGATAACACCAGTAACTGTATTATAACACCAGTAACTGCAGGATAACACTAGTAACTGTATTATAACACCAGTAACTGCAGGATAACACCAGTAACTGTATTATAACACCAGTAACTGCAGGATAACACCAGTAACTGCAGGATAACACCAGTAACTGCAGGATAACACCAGTAACTGCAGGATAACACCAGTAACTGCAGGATAACACCAGTAACTGCAGGATAACACCAGTAACTGCAGGATAACGCCAGTATCTGTAGGATAACACCAGTAACTGTATTATAACACCAGTAACTGCAGGATAACACTAGTAACTGCAGGATAACACCAGTAACTGCAGGATAGCTTCAATAACTGTAGTGATAACACCAGTAACTGCAGGATAACACCAGTAACTGCAGGATAACACCAGTAACTGCAGGATAACACCAGTAACTGCAGGATAACACCAGTAACTGCAGGATAACACCAGTAACTGCAGGATAACACCAGTAACTGCAGGATAGCTTCAATAACTGTAGTGATAACACCAGTAACTGCAGGATAACACCAGTAACTGCAGGATAACACCAGTAACTGTAGTGATAACACCAGTAACTGCAGGATAACACCAGTAACGTTAGTGATAACACCAGTAACTGCAGGATAACACCCGTAACTGCAGTATAACACCAGTAACTGTAGTGACAACACCAGTAACTGTAGTGATAAAACCAGTAGCTGTAGTAATAACACCAGTAACTGTATTATAACACCAGTAACTGGAGGATAAAACCAGTAACTGCAGGTTAACATCAGTAACTGCAGGATATCACCAGTAACTGTAGTGATAAAACCAGTAACTGTAGGATAACACCAGTAACTGTATTATAACACCAGTAACTGCAGGATAACACTAGTAACTGCAGGATAACACCAGTAACTGCAGGATAGCATCAATAACTGTAGTGATAACACCAGTAACTGCAGGATAACACCAGTAACTGCAGGATAACACCAGTAACTGCAGGATAACACCAGTAACTGTAGTGGTAACACCAGTAACTGCAGAATAACTCCAGTAACTTTAGTGATAACACCAGTAACTGCAGTGATAACACCAGTAACTGCAGGATAACAACAGTAACTGTAGGATGTCACCAGTAACTGCAGGATAACACCAGTAACTGAAGTGATAAGACCAGTAACTGCAGGATAACACCAGTAACTGTAGTGATAAGATCAGTAACTGTAGGATAACACCAGTAACTGAAGGATAACACCAGTAACTGCAGGATAACACCAGTAACTGTAGGATGTCACCAGTAACTGCAGGATAACACCAGTAACTGCAGGATAACACCAGTAACTGTAGGATGTCACCAGTAACTGCAGGATAACACCAGTAACTGAAGTGATAAGACCAGTAACTGCAGGATAACACCAGTAACTGTAGTGATAAGATCAGTAACTGTAGGATAACACCAGTAACTGCAGGATAACACCAGTAACTGTAGTGATAACACCAGGAACTGTAGTGATAACACTAGTAATTAGTGATAACACCAGTAACTGCAGGATAATACCAGTAACTGCAAGATAACACCAGTAACTGCAGGTTAACACCAGTAACTGCGTGTATTTGCGGCAATGCACTAGCCAACGAAAATTGTTTACACAGTAATAACTACTCCAAAACCAAGGGATGGTACACAAAACAATGATGTTAATGACATCATGAAGAGGAGCCTTGTTACACCTGGATGCCTAGATGAGAGAGAGACCCGATCTCTAGCAGCCAACAATATTCTCAATCTCGCAATCTGCCCCGACGGGATCACCATCTATCCTTGGAAGAACGGCAAGCTCTTAGTATGGGACTATACCTGCATGTCGATGCTGGCTGACACCTTCATCAGTCACAGTATCGGGCAACAGGGAGGTTCTGTGGATGACAGGAGGTTCTGTGGATGACAGGGACAAGTACAGAGACATAAGCCAACAGTATTAATTTGTCCCAGTGGAATCAGAGACCTTGAGATTTTGGTTAAAGAATGCCACATGTTTCCACAAAGAACTGAGTTCCATATTCATTGACACCACCAGGGACCCGAGGTCAGCCATTTTTAACGTTCCAGTGCCTCAGCATGGCCATCTAGAGAGGAAATGCCTGCTGCATACTTGGATTGCATCCAGCTTCAGAGGAGGAGAAAGAGATTCATAACCTTTGGTATATTGTACCAATATAATCATGTATTCATGATCCGAACCCATCAGTTACACAACCCAGGGCAACACGGGTCGCTCCTGCCTGTCTAAGCTACTGGACCACTATGACAAGATCCTGGATGCTATAGAGGATAAACAAAATGTAGATGTAGTATACACACACTTTGCAAAAGCCTTCGTCAAGAGTGAACATGGTGTAATAGCACACAAAATGCATGATAAAGGAATAACTTGAAAAGTTGGTAGACGGATCTATAACTTCCTGACAAAGAGTAATAGTAAACAGAGTAAAGTCCGAGGTAGCTCCCGTGAAAAGCTCTGTTCCACAAGGCACAGCACTCGCTCCCATCCTATTCCTCATCCTCATTTCTGACAAAGACAGAGAAGTAAGCCATAGCTCCGTGTTTTCCATTGCGGATGACACCAGAATTGCAATGACAGTGACCTCCATCGAAGACACCGAAAGACTCCAACAGTGTATATGCAGCATCTGCTAGAAAAATGATAGGATGGATAATGATAACCTTCAAAACTAGGTACGCCAAGCCCATGATGATTCTCTTCAAATAGCTTGTTCTCTCTAGGCTGGAATTCTGCTGTATAATAACGTCCCCCTTCAAGGCAGGTGAAATTGATGACCTGGAGAGTGTACAAAGAACTTTCACGGCACACATAAGTACGATAAGGCACCTAAATTACTAGAAATGGTTGAAGTCCCTTGATTTGTATTCCCTGGAACGCAATCGAGAGAGATACATGATAATATACACTTGAAAAATCCTATAGGGATTAGTACCAAACCTGCACACGAGAATCACTTCCAATGAAAGCAAAAGACTAGGAAGGAGATGCAACATTTCCCCAATGAAAAGCAGGGGCGCCACGAATACACTGAAAAAACACAGTAAGTGTCCGGGGACCAAGACTGTTCAACTGCCTCCCAGCATACATTAGGGGATTACCAATAGACCCCTGGCAGTCTTCAAAAAGGCACTGGACAGGCACCTAAAGTCAGTACCTGATCAGCCGGGCTGTGGTTCATACGTCAGTTTGCCTTTGACCAGCAGCAACAGCCTGGTTGATCAGACCCTGATCCACCACAAGGCCTGGTCTCAGACCGAGCCACTGGGGCGTTGACCCCCGAAACCCTCTCCAGGTAAACTCCAGGTATGTTTGTACTTTTTTTAAATAAATGATCCCTGACCTTATAAAATATTAACATATTTGTATGTATGGGGTAGTAGGGCAAGACTTGTGCTCACATATATATCTTCAATTACTACCTGTAATTCTGCTTCTGTACTGATCTTATTACTCTCAAATATGAATTTACAGGTTGTTTACCTTCCTAAGGTCATCTCAGAGTCAGTCCCTGTGTTGAAGACGTGACCCAGCTGACACTCAGGTGTTTGTTTACTGCTAAGTGAACTTGGTCAGCAGGTGTAAGGAGAGTTATTCATACCTATTGTTCTTCCTGGGAATACACCTCGAGTCACTTTAGTTGAGAGTCAAGTATTGCAAGGAAAGTTTCTTCCATACTACACTATGGAGTGTTTGTTCATTAGGCTTTCTGGGATGATGAACCGTTCAGTGATGGAACAACCACTGGCTGACAGGTGCTCACTATCATTACTTACCCATCTACTGTCTTACCTTAACTAGGTTTTCCCTCATCATGTATAAAAGTAATAATGACATTTAGTATCCTATTATACTACCACTACTGAATAACAAGTAATATCTTGTCAGTGTTGGTCGTCGTCCGATGTTGGTGGTGGCGTCGATGATGTACTCAGTGTTTGGACTGCTGCGTCTCTACGTCACCAGCTACTTGTGGATTATGGTCACAATGTTCTTTGCGTCGACGTCCTTCCCGTCCATCCTGGAACTCTCACTCATCATTGGTAAGTCTTTGGCTTTTAAACTTGTTTTTAAGTTCATTACGAATTATCATTTTCCTGGAGTGTTTGGACTTAATTCCGTCTCCTTCAGGGACTGTCTTCACAAACTGAAGTGTTTGGACTTAATTCCGTCTCCTTCAGGGACTGTCTTCACAAACTGAAGTGTTTGGACTTAATTCCATATCCTTCAGGGACTGTCTTCACACACTGAAGTGTATCATCAATAAGTCTTCATTGAAATATAGTTTATATTTTACAATTTATCTATAATCTGTAAAGTTATTTATTATATAATACTTCATTTAACAGATCAGGCAGCAATTTTCGAGTCCTTCCCTATAAAAACTCTATCACTAGTGTACTTTGTGTTCTTCCCTGTGATAACACAATCACTAGTGTACTTTGTGTTCTTCCCTGTAATAACGTTATTATTAGTGTACTTTGTGTTCTTCCCTGTGATAACACAATCACTAGTGTACTTTGTGTTCTTCCCTGTAATAACGTTATCATTAGTGTACTTTGTGTCGTTTCCTGTGATAACTCAATCACTAGTGTACATTGTGTTCTTCCCTGTAATAACTTTATCTCTAGTGTACTTTGTGTCGTTCCCTGTGATAACTCAATCACTAGTGTACTTTGTGCCCTTCCCTGTAATAACTCTATCACTAGTGTACTTTGTGTCCTTCCCTGTAATAACTCTATCACTAGTGTACTTTGTGACCTTCCCTGTAATAAATCTATCACTAGTGTATTTTGTGACCTTCCCTGTGATAACACTATCATTAGTGTACTTTGTGACCTTCCCTGTGAAAACACTATCACTAGTGTACTTTGTGTCCTTCCCTGTGATAACACTATCACTAGTGTACTTTGTGACCTTCCCTGTGATAACTCTATCACTATTTTACTTTGTGACCTTCCCTGTGATAACTTTATCACTAGTGTACTTTGTGACCTTCACGTGATGACTCTACCACTAGTGTACTTTGTGTTCTTCCCTGTGATAACACTATCACTAGTGTACTTTGTGACCTTCCCTGTGATAAATCTATCACTAGTGTAGTTTGTGACCTTCTCTGTGATAACTCTATCACTAGTGTACTCTGTGACCTTCCCTTTGATAACTCTATCACTAGTGTACTTTGTGACCTACCCTGTGATAACACTATCACTAGTGTACTTTGTGATCTTTCTTGTCATAACTCTATCACTAGTGTACTTTGTGACCTTCCCTGTGATAACACTATCACTAGTGTAGTTTGTGACCTTCCCTGTGATAACACTATCATTAGTGTACTTTGTTACCTTCCCTGTTATAACACTATCACTAGTGTACTTTGTGACCTTCCCTGTGATAACACTATCACTAGTGTACTTTGTGACCTTCCCTGTGATAACACTATCACTATTGTACTTTGTGACTTTCACAGTGATAACACTATCACTAGTGTACTTTATAACCTACCCTGTGAAAACACTATCACTAGTGTAGTTTGTGACCTTCCCTGTGATAAATCTATCACTAGTGTAGTTTGTGACCTTCCCTTTGATAACTCTATCACTAGTGTACTTTGTGACCTTCCCTGTTATAACTCTATCACTAGTGTACTTTGTGACTTTCCCTGTGATAACTCTATCACTAGTGTACTTTGTGACCTTCCCTGTGATAACACTATCACTAGTGTAGTTTGTGACCTTCCCTGTGATAACTCTATCACTAGTGTACTTTGTGACCTTCCCTGTGAAAACACTATCACTAGTGTAGTTTGTGACCTTCCCTGTGATAACTCTATTACTAGTGTACTTTGTGACCTTCCCTGTGATAACACTATCACTAGTGTACTTTGTGACCTTCCCTGTGATAACACTATCACTAGTGTACTTTGTGACCTTCCCTGTGATAACTCTATCACTAGTGTACTTTGTGACTTTCCCTGTGATAACTCTATCACTTGTGTACTTTGTGACCTTCCTTGTGATAACACTATCACTAGTGTACTCTGTGATCTTCCCAATGACAACTCTATCACTAGTGTACTTTGTGACCTTCCCTGTGATAACTTAATCACTAGTGTACTTTGTGACCTTCCCTGTGATAACTTAATCACTAATGTACTTTGTGACCTTCTCTGTGATAACACTATCACTAATGTACTTTGTGAACCTTCCCTGTGATAACACTATCACTAGAGTACTTTGTGACCTTCCCTGTGATAACACTATCACTAGTGTACTTTGTGACCTTCCCTGTGATAACACTATCACTAGTGTTCCTTTTGTTCCAGTCAAAATGTTTTTAATCCATTTCTGTTAATTGACTTTTCTTCAAATTATTATAAGGAACTAAATCAGAAGCTATTTATAAAAACTAAGTGAACACTGTCCTGATACTTCTGGTTCTTATACAATATCTACAACCTACTTTAAACCTGATGCTGCGAATTCCAAATAAGATGTAGTAGACTAAATTCAGTGAATAAATAGAAGAATGAAAGAGGATTTGAACCTTAGTTCTGAATGGCAGCATGGCCACAGACACCACTGTGTTGTGTATGTGTTGTGTATGTGTTGTGTATATGTTGTGTTTGTATGTGTTGTGTATATGTTTTGTGTGTGTTGTGCATGTGTTGATTGTGTTGTGTATGTGTAGTGTATGTGTTATGTATGTTTTGTGTATGTGTTGTGTATGTGTTGTGTATGTATTTTGTATGTCTTGTGTATGTGTTATGTATGTTTTGTGTATATGTTGTGTATGTGTTGTGTATGTGTTTTGTATGTGTTGTGTATGTGTTTTGTGTGTTGTGCATGTGTTGATTATGTGTTGTGTATGTTGTGACTGTGTTGTGTATGTGTTGTGTATGTTGTGTATGTGTTTTGTATGTGTTGTGTATATGTTGTGTATGTGTTGTGTATGTGTTGTGTATGTGTTTTGTGTGTGTTGTGCATGTGTTAATTATGTGTTTTGTATGTGTTTTGTATGTATAGTGTATGTGTTGTGTATGTGTTGTGCATGTTGTGTATGTGTTGAGTATGTGTTGTGTATGTTGTGTATGTGTTGTGTATGTGTTGTGTATGTTGTGTATGTGTTGTGTATGTGTTGTGTATGTGTTGTGTATGTGTTGTATATGTGTTGTGTATGTGTTGTGTACATGTTGTGTATGTGGTGAGTATGTGTTGTGTATGTATTGTGTATGTGTTGTGTATGTTGTGTATGTGTTGTATGTGTTGTGTATGTGTTGTGTATGAGTTGTGTATGTGTTGTGTATGTGTTGTGTATGTGTTGTGTATGTGTTGTGTATGTGTTGTGTATGTGTTGTGTATGGTGTGTATGTGTTGTGTATGTGTTGTGTATGTTGTGTATGTGTTGTGTATGTGTTGTGTATTTGTTGTGTGTTGTGTATTTTGGGTATGTGTTGTGTATGTGTTGTGTATGTGGTATGTATGTGTTGTGTATGTGTTGTGTATGTGTTGTGTATGTGTTGTGTATGTGTTGTGTATGTGTTATGTATGTGTTGTGTATGTGTTGTGTATGTGTTGTGTATGTGTTGTGTATGTGTTGTGTATCTGTTGTGTATGTGTTATGTATGTGTTGTGTATTTGTTGTGTGTTGTGTATGTTGGGTATGTGTTGTGTATGTGTTGTGTATGTGTTATGTATGTGTTGTGTATGTGTTGTGTATGTGTTGTGTATGTGTTGTGTATGTGTTGTGTATGTGTTGTGTATGTGTTGTGTATGTGTTGTGTATGTGTTATGTATGTGTTGTGTATGTGTTGTGTATGTGTTGTGTATGTGTTGTGTATGTGTTGTGTATGTGTTGCGTATGTGTTGTGTATGTTTTGTATATGTTGTGTATGTGTCAGAGGTCACATCTGTGGCCTAACTGTCCCTTTCCAAGAGACGCAGTAACATTATGGCAGAATTATTCACATATTACTCAACGCTATATTGTAAATGAATTCGACATAAGTCGTAATAAACGACTGACGATGAATAAACAGAAGAATGGACGGGGATTCGAACCGTGGTCTTGAATGGCAGCAGGTTTTGAGGGGTATGAAAATATATCTTCTCAATCACCTCTTATGTTATTAGGTTTTTCTTTAGCTCCCTCTTCTTTTAATTCCCAGTTCCACCAGGTAGTCAGAACATTGACTTAAGTGAAAACCGGCTCCATCAATTCTTCATTTTCAATTTCTTGTGTCTTAAGGTAAAGTCCAGATCCCAGCTTGAAGATTAAATATTTATCTTATTCGTGTATTGTCTTGTACGTTCGTTCTTGTCTCCGTTTTACTTTCCTCGTTTCTTGTCAGTGTGATTTCCCGTTCTTTCGCTGTTTCCGGTCTCTATTTATCTTACTGGATACTTTTTGAAATCTATTGCATACGTTGGCATCTCTTTAAAATTAAATACATCTATGACCAATACAGCAACTCTTATTCCCTCACTCTTTGCTTTGCATGTGTGCATTAACATTAACAGAACTGCAGCTAGCCAGGATTCGATCTGAGTCACCATGCCCAGCCCTGTGAGAGCCGAACAATGTATCCATCTCTCTATCCACTGGACCAACAATTCTCAGAGAGCTGGGCATATTGACACAGGATCAAATTCTGGCTAGCCGCAGTTCTGAATGTATGTATGTACATACATATATGGCTATTATATCTTCTAATTTCATAATACTTGACAACTCAAAACCCTCCTACCCCATATGGGGAGGTGGAGGATGGTGGTACCTACCGTTGGCCCACATTCTGAGAGAAGCTGCGGCAGGTGACAGACCCGCACTGCGCTACTCTGAGAAAACTACCCGTCACTCCTTCAGTTGCAGCCTTGCAACATTGCATAGCTTCTGATGACGCACTGAGAAGTGTGAAAATACTTGAGCTAAAGATTTCCACTCCCGTTACTTGTCTTGTATATATATATATATATATATATATATTTTTTTTTTTTATTAACTCATCGGCCGATTCCCACCAAGGCAGGGTGGCCCGAAAAAGAAAAACTTTCATCATCATTCACTCCATCACTGTCTTGCCAGAAGGGTGCTTTACACTACAGTTATAAAACTGCAACATTAACACCCCTCCTTCAGAGTGCCGGCACTGTACTTCCCATCTCCAGAACTCAAGTCCGGCCTGCCGGTTTCCCTGAATCCCTTCATAAATGTTACTTTGCTCACACTCCAACAACACGTCAAGTATTAAAACCATATGCCTCCATTCACTCCTATCAAATACGCTCCACATGCTTGCTGGAAGTCTAAGCCCCTCGCACACAAAACTTCCTTTACCCTCCCTCCAACCTTTCCTAGGCCGACCCCTACCCCGCCTTCCCTCCACTACAGATTTATACACTCTCGAAGTCACTCTGTCTCGTTCCATTCTCTCTACATGTCCAAACCACCTCAACAACCCCTCCTCAGCTCTCTGGACAATCGTTTTGGTAATCCCGCACCTCCTCCTAATTTCCAAACTCCGAATTCTCTGCATTATATTCACACCACACATTGACCTCAGACATGACATCTCCACTGCCTCCAGCCTTCTCCTCGTTGCAACATTCATCACCCATGCTTCACACCCATATAAGAGCGTTGGTATAACTATCTCTCATACATTCCCCTCTTTACTTCCATAGACAAGGTTCTTTGTCTCCACAGACTCCGAAGTGCTCCACTCAACCTTTTCCCCTCATCAATTCTATGATTCACCTCATCCTTCATAGACCCATCCGCCGACATGTCCACTCCCAAATATCTGAATACATTCACCTCCTCCATACTCTCTCCCTCCAATCTGATATCCAATCTTTCGTCACCTATTCTTTTTGTTATCCTCATCACCTTACTCTTTAATATATTCACTTTCAATTTTCTTCTTTTACACACCCTACCAAATTCATCCACCAACCTCTGCAGCTTCTCTTCAGAATCTCCCAAAAGCACAGTGTCATCAGCAAAAAGCAACTGTGACAACTCCCACTTTGTATTTGCTTCTTTATCTTTTAGCCCAACACCTCTTGCCAAGACCCTCGCATTCACTTCTCTTACAACCCCATCTATAAATATATTGAACAACCACGGTGACATCACACATCCTTGTCTAAGGCCCACTTTTACTGGGAAATAGTCCCCTTCCCTCCTACACACTCTAACCTGAGCCTCACTATCCTCATAAAAACTCTTCACTGCTTTCAGTAACCTTCCTCCTATTCCATACACCTGCAACATCTGCCACATTGCCCCCCTATCTACCCTATCATACGCCTTTTCCAAATCCATAAATGCCACAAAAACATCTTTACCCTTATCCAAATACTGTTCACCTATATGTTTCACTGTAAACACTTGGTCTACACACCCCTACCTTTCCTAAAGCCCCTTGTTCATCTGCTATCCTGCTTTCTGTTTTACTCTTAATTCTTTCAATAATAACTCTACCATACACTTTACCAGGTACACTCAACAGACTTATTCCCCTATAATTTTGCACTCTCTTTTGTCCCCTTTGCCTTTATACAAAGGAACAATACACGCTCTCTGCCAATCCCTAGGTACCTTACCCTCTTCCATACATTTATTAAATAATAGCACCAACCACTCCAAAATTATATCCCCACCTGCTTTTAACATTTCTATCTTTATCCCATCAATCCCAGCTGCCTTACCCCTTTCATTCTACCCACTGCCTCACGAACTTCCCCTACACCCACAACTGGCTCTTCCACACTCCTACAAGATGTTATTCCTCCTTGCCCTACACACGAAATCACAGCTTCCCTGTCTTCATCAACATTTAACAAATCCTCAAAATATTCTCTCCATCTTCCCGATACCTCTAACTCTCCATTTAATAACTCTCCTCTCCTATTTTTAACTGTCAAATCCATTTGTTCTCTAGGCTTCCTCAACTTATTAATCTCATTCCAAAACTTTTTCTTATTTTCAACAAAATTTGCTGATAACATCTCACCCACTCTCTCATCTGCTCTCTTTTTACATTGCTTCACCACTCTTTTAACCTCTCTTTTCTCTCCATATACTCTTCCCTCCTTGCATCACTTCTACTTTGTAAAAACCTCTCATATGCTAACTTTTTCTCCCTTAATACTCTCTTTACATCATCATTCCACCAATCGCTCCTCTTCCCTCCGCACCCACTCGCCTGTAACCACAAACTTCTGCTGAACACTCTAACACTACATTTTAAATCTACCCCATACATTTTCGACCCCATTGCCTACACTCTCACTAGCCCATCTATCCTCCAATAGTTGTTTATATCTTACCCTAACTGCCTCCTCTTTTAGTTTATAAACCTTCACCTCTCTTTTACTTACTGATTCTATTTTCCTTGTATCCCATCTACCTTTTACTCCCACTGTAGCTATAACTAAAAAGTGATCTGATATATCTGTGGCCCCTCTATAAACATGTACATCCTGAAGTCTACTCAACAGTCTTTTATTATATATATATATATATATATATATATATATATATATATATATATATATATATATATATATATATATATATATATGTATGTATGTATATATGCATATGCAAGAATAAAAAATCAAGGAAGGAAACACGCGGGAGAAGAGTTGACGAGTGGTCTTCATAATGCAATCAATCAGTTCTGTTACTAGTGAAGATATGGCGCGGTAGTGGCGCCTGTGGCTCGTGTATAGCGCACTCACCTATCATACTCAGTGTCCATAGTTCGATCCTGGAGCTATCTTAAAGAGGGGGGCTATGTGGAGGGGGCTTCGTGGGTTAACGCCCCCGTTGCTCGGTCCGTGACCAGGCCTCGAGGTGGATCAGAGCCTGATCAACCAGGCTGTTGCTGCTGGCTGCACATAAATTGTAAACCAAAGTACGAACCACAGCTTGGGTGGTCCGGTACTGCTTTAGGGTTCTGTCCAGCTCCTTCTTGAAGACAGCCAGGGGTCTATTGGTAATCCATCTTATGTATGCTGGGAGGCAGTTGAACAGTCTTGGGCCCCTGGCACTTCTTGTGTTACCTCTTAGCGTACTCATGGTGCCCTTATTTTTTCTGGGGGGGGGATGTTGTTTCTCCTGCAGAGTTTTTTGCTTTTGTAAAGAGTGATTTTCGTGTGCAGATTTGGGACTAGTCCCTCTAATAATAATAATAATGACATAATATCTTTATTTACTACAAGTACATATACATAATATACAGTCCTAGTTGACATCAATGACATACTACTATATAGAAAGCTTCTTGTTATACTCCATATTAGTGCTCCGAGTAAGAGCTGGTCAGAGACTGAACAGTCCCTGGCTAACACCCAGCATCCTCGAAGCCATTAACATAAAGCACCTATATGAAAAACAGTACAGAATATGGCAAATAACCAGAGACCAAACTAAACGTTACTCATCAATCCTAACCAGCTTGATAAGAAGGTCAAAAAAATTGTATTATGAGGACAGATTACATAACTTAAAAGGGGATATGAAAAAGACCTGGAAAACATTATCTGAAATTCTGGGAACTAAAAAAATATCCAAAAACAGAACAATCAAACTAACAAAACCAGATGAACCCCTACTCCCACCAACTGAAACAGCAGACTCTATGTTTTCTTCTCTACCATAGGAAAAAACCTAGCGAACAGAATCCCAATCTCAAACCCCCAACCAAAAGACTACTTCACTGGCACCAACTCGAATACACTATTCCCAGCTCCGACCAACCCAACACACTTAAAAACTAGGCAGGAGATTTAAATAATTTACCACCTTTTATGTACAAAGAAGCTTCTCAAGTACTGTCACCAATTATTGCAACACACTTTAACAAATCCATCGAATCCTCCACCTTCCCATCAATTCTCAAAATAGCGAGGGTCACTCCGATCCACAAAGGAGGAGATCAAGCAGACCTGAACAACTATAGACCAATATCTAACTTACCCCTTCTCTCTAAAATCTTTGAAAAATTAATTCATAGGCAGACCAATTCCTACCTCGTCTCCCACAACATACTCAGCCCCTGTCAGTTTGGATTCAGGCCTAATAAAAACATGAATGGTCGGAGAAGTGGCAGATGCAGTTTAATGTAGAGAAATGCAAAGTTCTAAATGTTGGGCAGGACAATAACCATGCCACATATAAGCTGAATAATGTAGATCTTATTACTTGTGATTGCGAGAAGGATTTAGGAGTTCTGGTTAGTAGTAATCTGAAGCCAAGACAAAAGTGCATAAGTGTTCGCAATAAAGCTAACATAATCCTTGGCTTCATATCAAGAAGTATAAATAACAGAAGTCCTCAGGTTGTTCTTCAACTCTATATATCTTTGGTTATGCCTCATTTAGATTATGCTGCACAGTTATGGTCACCGTATTACAGAATGGATATAAATGCACTGGAAAACGTACAAAGGAGAATGACAAAGTTGATCCCTTGTATCAGAAATCTTCCCTATGAGGATAGACTGAGGGCCCTGAATCTGCACTCTCTAGAAAGTCGTAGAATTAGGGGGGATATGATTGAGGTGTATAAATGGAAAACAGGAATAAATAAAGGGGATGTAAATAGCGTGCTGGAAATATCCAGCCAAGACAGGACTCGCAGCAATGGTTTTAAGTTGGAAAAGTTCAGATTCAGGAAGGATATAGGAAAGCACTGGTTTGGTAATAGAGTTGTGGATGAGTGGAACAAACTCCCGAGTACCGTCATAGATGGTAAGACGTTGTGTAGTTTTAAAAATAGGTTAGACAAATACATGGGTGGGTGTGGATGGGTGTGAGTTTGGACCTGACTAGCTTGTACTACCAGGTCAGTAGCTGTACTAATTCCTTAAGTGGAAGTGACCTGACCAGGTGGTCGGTTAGACAATTATATGAGTGGGTGCGGTTGGGTGTGAATTGGTCCTGACTAGCTTGTGCTAGGTCAGATGCAGTGCTCCTTCCTTAAGTGAATGTAACCTGACCTGGCTGGGTCGGGGCATTGGCTTAAGCAGTTGGAGATTTGGACCTGCCTCGCATGGGCCAGTAGGCCTGCTGCAGTGTTCCTTCTTTCTTATGTTCTTATGTTCTTATTATATACATGCTAGAACTAATTTACACCGGTCGTGAAAAAAAAAGAAAACCCACTGGGAATCTTCATTTATTTACGTTAAGCTTTTGATACAGTTGACCATGATTTGTTGCACATAAAATTATGACACTGTGGTATAAGAGGGCACTCCCTCAACTACCTAAAGTCATACCTTACCAACAGAAGCCAATATGTGTACACAAATGGAGCTAACTCTTCCACACAACCAATTACAGTTGGGGTCCCACAGGGAAGTGTCCTTGGACCAATTCTCTTTCTCATTTACATCAGTGATCTACCAACTGCATCTCAACTACTCAAACCCATATTATTTGCAGATGACACTACTTAGGTCTTCTCTCACTCAAGCCCAGTCACACTAGCCAACACTGTAAATGCTGAATTAGAGAAAATATCTACCTGGATGACGACTAACAAGCTTACTCTCAATATTGACAAAACCTATTTCATTCAGTTTGGAAACAGAGCTACAAATGTTCCACTTAACATAATGATAAACGGATCACTTGTCACAAGACTCACAGAGGGAAAATTCTTAGGAATCCACCTTGATAATAGCTTCAAATATAAGACACATATCCAACAAATTTCCAAGAAAATCTCTAAGACTGTAGGCATACTATCAAAGATACGGTACAATGTTCCACCCAGCTCTTCTTGCCCTGTATCACTCACCGATTTACCCCTATCTCACCTATTTAATTTGTTCATGAGGATCAATAACAATAAATCATCTCAGACAAATAATAACGCAGCAAAAGGCTGCAGTCAGAATGATAACAAATTCCCACTCCTAACAGCAAAAGTCTAAACTTACCATAAAGAACATCCATACTTATTGTGCCTACTACATTCATAGAACTCTACACTCAAATATAAACCCTCTGTTCAAGCTTCTCCTGACCAACCTTAACAAGACATATGACCACAACACAAGACACAGATCACTCTTTGATGTTTCCCGTGTCCATCTCACACTATGTAAAAATTCTATGCACATAAAGGCCAAAAAATTTGGAATTCATTACCAGTAAATACCAAAGGAATCCTGACTGTACATCAATTCAAGACTCTTCTTAAAAACCACTTATTCACCCAAAATTAAATACTCAGTACTTAACTTTACCTACAAAGCTACCAAGTCACTCTCCACCGCCTCAAATTATGATTGCTCACTGTGTTACTGTCCTAGTCCCAGAACCCCAAAAGTAAATCTCAAAGTACAATAAATTTTTATATTTTAACCTAATGCAAATGTTGAATAGCATATATTTAATAGATGTATAACCTACTGTATAATTAATACAACCTGATCAAACTGTTTTGTACGTCTAGTGTTAAGTAATCAGTAATGTATTAAGTTTAGACTGTCCATAATGCCAAGGCATGATAGTGGCTCTTTGCACTGCAAATCATTGTAAACCCTCACTGTAAACTACCATATCTACCTACCTGTAATCTACCTACATTATGTCAACCACTTTGTAAACTTGCAAGGAAATAAATGTGAATCTGGCGCTCGGTGTTCCTAGAGTTTTACTCAATATGGAAGTTCTCTTTTTCTCAGGATTAAGTTATTAACCTTTCACTAAGGATTTTGCCAAAACTATTTGACAGAATGCCAAGATTTTTGCACACATTATCGGGTTAACATTTTCTAGAACGGGACAACGTGAGATTTGCAATATACTTTACTGTTTTTTGTTTTATTGATTTTTCCCCCCAAAAAAATCCTTAAAAAAAAAGACAAACTTCAACATTTTTTATTATGCAATCTATTGACATTTCGCTCAGGAACTGGTTGTTAGGTTCCTGTCTAGAGCTCGTTGTTATGTTCCTGTCTAGAGCTCGTTGTTAGGTTCCTGTCTAGACCTCGTTGTTAGGTTCCTGTCTAGACCTCGTTGTTAGGTTCCTGTCTAGACCTCGTTGTTAGGTTCCTGTCTAGACCTCGTTGTTAGGTTCCTGTCTAGACCTCGTTGTTAGGTTCCTGTCTAGAGCTCGTTGTTTGGTTCCTGTCTAGAGCTCGTTGTTTGGTTCCTGTCTAGACCTCGTTTTTAGGTTCCTGTCTAGAGCTCGTTGTTAGGTTCCTGTCTAGACCTCGTTGTTAGGTTCCTGTCTAGACCTCGTTGTTTGGGTCCTGTCTAGACCTCGTTGTTAGGTTCCTATCTAGAGCTCGTTGTTAGGTTCCTGTCTAGAGCTCGTTGTTAGGTTCCTGTCTAGAGCTCGTTGTTAGGTTCCTGTCTAGAGCTCGTTGTTAGGTTCCTGTCTAGACCTCGTTGTTAGGTTCCTGTCTAGACCTCGTTGTTAGGTTCCTGTCTTGACCTCGTTGTTAGGTTCCTGTCTAGACCTCGTTGTTAGGTTCCTGTCTAGACCTCGTTGTTAGGTTCCTGTCTAGAGCTCGTTGTTTGGTTCCTGTCTAGAGCTCGTTGTTTGGTTCCTGTCTAGACCTCGTTTTTAGGTTCCTGTCTAGAGCTCGTTGTTAGGTTCCTGTCTAGAACTCGTTGTTAGGTTCCTGTCTAGACCTCGTTGTTTGGGTCCTGTCTAGACCTCGTTGTTAGGTTCCTATCTAGAGCTCGTTGTTAGGTTCCTGTCTAGACCTCGTTGTTAGGTTCCTGTCTAGAGCTCGTTGTTAGGTTCCTGTCTAGACCTCGTTGTTAGGTTCCTGTCTAGAGCTCGTTGTTAGGTTCCTGTCTAGACCTCGTTGTTAGGTTCCTGTCTAGACCTCGTTGTTAGGTTCCTGTCTAGACCTCGTTGTTAGGTTCCTGTTTAGACCTCGTTGTTAGGTTCCTGTCTAGACCTCGTTGTTTGGGTCCTGTCTAGACCTCGTTGTTAGGTTCCTGTCTAGAGCTCGTTGTTAGGTTCCTGTCTAGACCTCGTTGTTAGGTTCCTGTCTAGACCTCGTTGTTAGGTTCCTGTCTAGACCTCGTTGTTAGGTTCCTGTCTAGAGCTCGTTGTTAGGTTCCTGTCTAGAGCTCGTTGTTAGGTTCCTGTCTAGACCTCGTTGTTAGGTTCCTGTCTAGACCTCGTTGTTAGGTTCCTGTCTAGACCTCGTTGTTAGGTTCCTGTCTAGACCTCGTTGTTAGGTTCCTGTCTAGACTTTCATCTTTCAACTGATGTCAACTACAACATTGTACATCTTACAAATTTTGATAAATCTTTTTTGTATAGTACCCTATAGAATAGGGCATTATTATTTTGTTCTCTATCTTTTGAGACAAAAGTCACTACAAACACGGTGTACACTTATCAAATTATGTTTAAATCACAGTAAAAATTTCATTGACATTAGACAATTAGAAAAAAAAAGTTTTTTTTTAGCTCTCCCGTCTTCAACAGTTCCCAGTAAGTTAAGTGCTTTATCATACTTATATATGCCATGAGAGTTCTCTGTATATTCTCATGTCTGTAATCTCGCCTGCCTTGAAAGGGCCATTAGTTTTCAGCAATATTCCAGCCTAGAGAGAACAAGCGATTTAAGGGGAATCATCATGGGCTTGGCAACTCCAGTTTTGAAGGTTCTCATTATACATCTATCATTTTCGAAGCTGTTGTGGTAGATACATTGTTGTGATATTTGAAAGCGAGATTCTCTGACATCACTCCTAGGTCCTTCACATCACTTTTTTTGCTCTATTGTGTGATTAGAATTTGTTAAATATTCCTATACAGTTTTGATATCCTCGAGTTTTCCATTATAGTGTAATGGAAAATTGTCTTCACTGAACTTCATATTGTTTTTTTTTTGCATCCCATTTAAAGATTTGGTTGATGTCACTTGGAGATTTGCAGTGTCTTCATTGGATGTCATTGTCATCAGCAAAGGAGGAGACGGTGCTGTAGCTTACATCTCTGTCTATCTCAGATATGAGGATGAGGAACAAGATGGGAGCGAGTACTGTGCCTTGTGGAACAGAGCTTTTTCACTGTAGTTGCCTCTGACTTTACTCTGTATATTATTACTCTTTGTGTTTTATTTTGTTAGGGATTTATAGATCAATTTACCCACTTCTCTTGTTATTCCTTTATCACACATTTTGTGTTCTATTACAAAATGATCGCACATGTCGACGGTTTTCGTAAAGTCTGTGTATACTACATCTGTGTTTTGTTTGTACTCCAGAGCATCCAAGACCATGTCATAGTTGTCCAGTAGTTGGGAGAAGCAGGAGCGGCCTGGTCAAAACCCATGTTGCATTGGGCTCTGCAATTAAGGGGTATCTAGGTGGTTGGCGATCTTGCTTCCTAGAACCGTTTCAAAGATTTTTATGATATGGGATGTTAGTGCTATCGATTTGTAATTCTTTGCAATTGCTTTACTGCCACCTTTGTGGAGTGGGGCTATGTCTGTTATTTTTAGTGAGTGTGGGATGACCCCCGTGTGCATGTTCCCTCTCCATAGAATACTTAAGGCTCATGAAAGGGGTTTCCTATAGTTCTTGATGAACACGGAGTTCCACAAGTCTGGGCCTGGGGCAGAATGCATGGTCATGTCATTTATTGTTTTTTTAAAGTCTTGTAGTGTTAGAATAACATCAAAATTTCTTGAATAAACCAAATTTTGAGTCTTGGTCATTAAAAATTCATTGAGATTGTCAACTCTTAGTCTGAATAACTGCTCACTAAACGCTGGGTCATATTGGGACGTCTGTATCTCATTCATTTCTTTGCTGTTATCCGTGTCAGCCTCATCTCGTTTAAACAGGGGTAAAATACTGGATGTTGCTTTTTTCCTAAATTAGGCATAATAAAAGAAGTTGTGTGTGTGTGTGCGTGTGTGTGTGTGTGTGTGTGTGTGTGTGTTCCAATTTCACTTATAGCTTTAAGTGTTGATTAGTTAAGATGAAGTTCCATATTTGCTATTTCTGTGACCTGTGCCTCCTTTTCATATTTCAGATATACTGGCCTCTTTTAGCAGCACTGTGATTCTTCGCATTTGCCTGTATATTAAGCATTTCTCTCTTTTTCTAGTTTACATCTTCTCTTTCCCTTTTCTAAAGGAATGTGCCTTGAGCATCGTCCCAAAGAGTTAATTCTTTGTAGGTATAAGTTAGGATTCGTGTTGTTTAGGATATCTTCCCACCTTGCTTCATTTATTACGTGGTTAATTTGATCCTTCTGTATGTTTTTGCTTTTGAGGATGAATTTGGTGAAGGCAGCCTCATAACTGATCTCCTTTTACTGGTCAGGAGCCCTGTTGATACTTGTCTGTACTTCTGTCATGTTGTGATCTGAGTATATTGTCTTTAATACTGTTGTATTTTGTATCAGGTTATCATTATTAGTGAAAATGAGGTCAAGTATATTTACCAGTGTCCTGTTGATTCCACTATTTTCTGGCTTAAGGTGAATTTGTTGCAGAGATTCAATAACTCATGTGTGTGTGAGTTTTCACCTGAGCTGCCTCCTGGGGTGATCTCTGCTAAAACATTGTTTGCTGCATTCCTATATTTTAGGTGTCTTAAGTTGAAATCAGCCGACAGCAACACATTTGGGGCAGGAGGTGGAAGATTTTCCAGACAGTAGTCAAGTTTCAAAAGCTGTTCCTTGAATTGTTGCATCTGAATAAGTTATAACCTGGGATCCACATTTCGTTGCCACAGTGATCCTTTATGTGTGTCTCTGTGAAAGTGATAAACAATGCATTTGACTCTGTGAGCAGTCCACTGATAAAAGGTATTTTGCGGTTTGTTGATGGTTTTAGACCCTGTATATTTACAAAGATAAATGTTGTCGTATTGATGGAATGTAGGGAGGCTTTTTTTTTGCTGACACTAATATTTGTTATTCTGAAGTGGAGGCCAATGACTGTGCCTCCACTCCAGTAGTGATCGAAGGTGGTGTAGCATTTCTGTCATTTCCTGTCAGTTTCTTTTTCTTTCTGGTATTAAAAAATCTCTTTTCTGGAGAGGCTGTAAGTACCGTGGTTTGTTTCCTAAGGTCTATGTTATCGGTACCTTCTTGTCCCTTTTAAATGGTGTGCCTGACAGTGTCTCTTGTAACATTTTCTTTCATGGACTGAAGATTAACTCATTTTATGGTGAAATAGTTTACAGTAGTATTAACAATTGTATACTCCTTTTGTCATATGATCACAGAATTTTTATGGATTGTCAAAACTGAATATCACACTTGTTTTCCCTCCTGGTTAAAAATCGTATCTTAATCTTGTTTCCAACTATTGGATTTTTACCTTATATGCTTGAGCAGGATAGCTGATGAATAAGGAGGCTTTAGGAAGGGTAGGGGGTGTGTAGATCAAGTGTTTACAGTGAAACATATAGGTGAACAGTATTTTGATAAGGGTAAAGAGGTTTTTGTGGCATTTATGGATTTTGAAAAGGCATATGACAGGGTGGATAGGAGGGCAATGTGGCAGATGTTGCAAATGTATGGAATAGGAGGTAGGTTATTGAAAGTAGTGAAGAGTTTTTACGAGGATAGTGAGACTCAGGTTAGAGTATGTAGGAGAGAGGGAGATTATTTCCCAGTAAGAGTAGGCCTTAGACAGGGATGTGTGATGTCACCATGGTTGTTCAATGTATTTATAGATGGAGTTGTAAGAGAAGTGAATGCTCGGGTGTTGGTAAGAGGTGTGGGGTTAAAAGATAAAGAATCTAACACAAAGTGGGAGTTGTCACAGTTGCTCTTTGCTGGTGACTCTGTTTTTGGGAGATTCTGAAGAGAAGTTGCAGAGGTTGGTGGATGAGTTTGGTAGGGAATGTAAAAGAAGGAAATGAAAAGTGAATATAGGAAAGAGTAAGGTGATGAGGATAACAAAAAAATTAGATACCCTTGCTTGCTTTTCCTGTTTGCACTGTAATATTGTCTTGTACTGTGTCTATACCTTTCTTTTTTGTCGAAGAAAATACAGTCTACCATTTCCATCACTACATTTCCATCACTACTATAAATTAAGGGAATTCATGAAACAAGACTTGCTGTATCTTTATCCATGAAGGTATCTGTGTATTTCTTTCTTTCAGAGGGTTCAAATATCCTGTGTATTACTAGCTGTTTTAATACCTAAGCCAATATGTAGAATTCTGTAGTTTTGGTCTGTAGTTTTTGAGGAATGGGGAGCAATCAAGTTTGATACAAAGAGGAGAGCTTTGTTTCTTAGTTTTAAGAACATTTATTCAGCATCAGGACACTATCTTGAATATTTATTATGACTCTCTCTCCGTGACTCTTGTATGTTTTTATTAATGCACTGATCTAAAATGAAAATTTAATTTATAATAATCTCAAGGATCTCACAGCACTTGTAATAATCTCAAGGGTCTCATAACACTTGTAATAATCTCAAGGGTCTCATAACACTTGTAATAATCTCAAGGGTCTCATAACACTTGTAATAATCTCAAGGGTCTCACTTAACAGTCTGCTGTAATAATCTCAAGGGTCTCATAACACTTGTAATAATCTCAAGGGTCTCACAGCACTGTATATCTCAAGGTCTCTAACATTGTAATAATCTCAAGGGTCTCATACAGCTAATAATCTAGTCCTAACTTGTAATAACTCAAGGGTCTCACAGCACTTGTAATAATCTCAAGGGTCTCATACCACTTGTAATAATCTCAAGGGTCTCACAGCACTTGTAATAATCTCAAGGGTCTCATAACACTTGTAATAATCTCAAGGGTCTCATAACACTTGTAATAATCTCAAGGGTCTCATAACACTTGTAATAATCTCAAGGGTCTCATAACACTTGTAATAATCTCAAGGGTCTCACAGCACTTGTAATTATCTCAAGGGTCTCATAACAGTTGTATTAATCTCAAGGGTCTCATAACAGTTGTAATAATCTCAAGGGTCTCACAGCACTTGCTTGTTCTTCCAGGATTCAGTTTCAGAACTTTGTTTACCCATCTTCATAAAAATGTAAAGACGCTCACAGTATGTGTCATTTGTCAGTAGTGGAGCAGGTGTCTCCTGGGTGGAGAACACGCATCACCTCCACTAGCTTCATCTTCTGGACGGCGGGCATGTGCCTCCTGCCGCTAATCGCATGGCTCACCAGAGACTGGTTCCTCCTCGGCGTCATCACCACAATTCCTTTCTTCCTGCTCATCCTGTGCTGGTGGTAAGTGCAGCTACTGTGTGCGCTTGTAACACTGCTGCTTTTAATAGGACCTCCACATACTGTAATTAAAATAAGGACCTCCCTTGGCTTGTTAGTAATTTTTTTTAAATTATCAGGCTTCCTGTACTAAATTGTTATAACTATGACCATATTTTTTAAAGGTGGTGAACCGGTAAGCCAGCGGAAGGCCTCGGTCAGATGACCAAAGGCTCCAAAGGCGGGTCATCATCTGACCAAGACCCGCGTCAGGAAACACTTGTCCTGCTTCTGACAAATCTTACCTAACTTAACTTACCAGGCTTCCTGAGCCACTAATGATATCTTATTGTTAACATGTGTGTTCAGTTGTAGGAGCCTCTCCTTACTGATAACTGGGTATTCCAGCCGCAGTATGAGCATCTTTCTCTCTTCAAGTTTCTTATCACATGAAGGACAAAGATGATATCAAATACTGCAAAATGTGCAAATAAGATACATTTAACCACTGGGATAGTCCATATGAAAAAGGTTCGTTCACTGGGATATGCGAGACGAGGTTAGATGCAGAGCGCATGAGGAGTTACTGCCAGAGAGAAAAGTTAGGAAGTGAGGTGACTTGATCAGCGTCTCTTGATGTGGTACTCTTCAAGCAAGGTTCCTTGATAATTAACAACAAAAAGTATTCAAGAAAAACACATGCAGTAGGACATTTATAAAAAACATACTTATATATTGTGAGTCAGTTTAGGTAATACACAAGCTAAAGGGCGGAGTTAGTTGATGCGTTGTAACTAAGGTACTCTTGGTAAAGGGCGGAGTTAGTTGATGCGTTGTAACTAAGGTATGTTTGGTAAAGGGACGACTTGAATAGTGCTTACACCGTACACCGTAACACCCATAACCATCTCATGGACTTCCAGAATAACAGGATTGTCAGCCAGGAAACAGATTTACGTCACAGACGCTGTTTAGAATCTGCTGTGATCGCTACTACCAACACCTTATACACAGCATATGTCAGGCCTATTCTTGAGTATGTTGGAAAAAGAGTTAAGGTTTGCAATGAAGCTAGTCTTAAAGCTGAGGGGTTTAACCCATAAGTAAGGAGAGGCTACAGGTGCTAAACCTGACGACACTAAGAAACAAAAGGACCAGGAGTGACATGATTACGAGGTAAATACTGAGAGGAATTGAAGGGTGGACAGGGAGAGTCTGAGAGGCGGGTCTCAGGTACACAAGGTCACTGATGGAAGTTAAAAGACCAGATTAGTCACCGGGTTATTAGGAAATAATTCTTTAGCCTTAGAGTGATCAGGAAGTAGAATGACCTAAAGAGCCAAGTGGCAGAGGCAGAATCCACACATAGCCGGGGTAATGGAAGGCATTCAGACTCGATTAAATGAACTGGAGCACAGGTCCAGTTCCTTATATTAAGCGCCCCTCACTAGTATCAAGGATCCTCCCTCGAGGGGATGGAGAAACATCTCTCGGATAGACCCCTGGCTGTCTTCAAGAAGGCGCTGGAAAGGCACCTAAAGTCAATACCTGATTAGCCGGGCTGTGGTTCGTACGTCGGTTTACGTGCGGGCAGCAGTAACAGCTTGGTTGATCAGACCCTGATTCACCACGAGGCCTGGTCTCAGACCGAGCCACGGGGGCGTTGACCCCCGAAACCCTCTCCACGTATATACACACACAACCCGCACATATAAAAAAGAGAAGAGCTTACGACGACGTTTCGGCCCGACTTGGACCATTTACAAAGTCACACTAACACACAGGACAGGTAGAAGGGGTATTTATAGGCAGGCAGACAGGGGAGGGCACAAGAAAGTGGTGGAGGGGTAATAATGGAGGTAGTAGTGGTAGTGGTAGTAGTAGTAGTAGTGGAGTCAGTCATATTCTAGGAAAGGAGCACTGCAACGAAGCTGGCGGCCCGCATAGGGAAGGGACAAGAACACAGAGGGGGAAAAAATGAAAATAAAATAAAGAAGGACAAATACAAGGCAAAAGACACGAAAGAAAACCCAGAGGAGAAAGAAGAAAGAGGAGAAGGGGGAAGAGATAGAAGGGGAAGGAATCAGGTTAAGTCACGGGTGTTCTGAAGTTTGGAGCATTTAACAATGTAATGGGAGAGGAAAGCATCTACAGAGACAAAGCCAGGGCTAAGATTCATACAGGGAAAGTTGTGTATAAGGAAGGATTCAACCAGACGGCGACTGTGAAAGTTAGACGTAGGGTAGACAGTTTTAGCAGAAGACCAATCAATAGGATGACTGTGATCTCTGACATGACAGAAAAGAGCATTATTAGTGTCGGCAAGCCTAACACTATTTTTGTGTTTCCTAAGTCTGTCAGAAAGAGATCGGCCAGTTTCTCCAAAGTACTGAAGAGGACAGGAGGAACAAGAAATAGAGTAGACACCAGGAGAATCTATAGAGGGAGGGGAGGTATGAACTAGATTAGTGCGAAGAGTGTTAGTCTGGCGAAAGGTAAGTTTGTTGTCTAAGGAACGGAGAGAGTTGTTGAGATTAGAGAGACCAGAGACGTAGGGAAGGCAGAGGACAGGAGAGTTCCCAGGAGTAGAGGTATACTCAGGTATTTACCCTTCCCTCGTCTCCTAAGAGTATTTAGGCTTAATTTCCTAAAGCGCAAACCAGAATAGTGCAACGAGAACCTCAAGTTTTTATTCGTAAAAGAAAAATGTATTGAATATATTTCAGTATGTTAGTGTTAATTACACTGTTGTAATTCATTACAACACTGACAGGTTTCTGCCAGAGTCTCCATGCTGGTTGCTGTCTCGTGGCCGCATAGAGCAGTGTGCTGCGCTGATGAACACCATTGCTACACGTAATGGGAGGCAGGTGCCAGATAACCTGAAAGAACGTCTACAAGCGATCTCCTTCACCCACACCACTGAGAGGAATTATGGTGTTGTTCAGCTCTTCAAGTATTCCACTGTTCGTCTCCGTACGCTGCTCCTCACAGCTTGCTAGTGAGTTTATATTTTTAAATATCATAATTTATACGTAATTATTACATTCATTGGTAAGAGGTAAAACCCATATAGATCATACGGTGCCTCAGTAATGGGAAGCAATTAAGTTGCATCGAATATATATGTATATATATATTCACGTACCCAACAGAGCTAGGTGTTTTATTGATATTATTGTTATTAGCTCAGAGGCGCCCTTACCTCCGTATGTCCTCTTATCATGGTAAAACACCTAGCTCTGCTGGATGCGTAATTCTTGTAGGATTTGGTGGTCCTGTGGGTTAGAGCGTCATATGGTTTTCGCTCACCAAGAGGCGGGCCAAAACAACATGGATTCGAATCCTTGGTTAGTCGCAGTGTTGTTACTGATCAATACCAATATATATATATATATATATATATATATATATATATATATATATATATATATATATATATATATATATATATATATATATATATATATATATATATATATATATATATATAATATATATATATATATATATATATATATATATATATATATATATATATATATATATATATATATATATATATATATATATATATATATATATGTCGTGCCGATTAGGTAAAACTGACCAATTAGCAAGAACTCATTTAAAATTAAGTCCTTTCTAAAATTTTCTCTTATACGTTTGGAGATATATTTTTTCATTTATGTTAATGTAAAATTTATAATTTTGTACCAAAAAAAATTAGAAAACTTACCTAACCTTATTATAACAAGCGCAATTTAATTTAGCCTAACCCAACTAAATATATTTTAGATACGTTCACAATAATTTAATAATAAACAAACACAATGAAATATATTTTTTTCGTTAAGTTCAGAATGATTTTGGCGAAATTACTGCATACACAAATTTTCGCTTGTCTTATATGGCAAGAAGAGCGTTCTTTTACCTAAGTTTTACCTAATCGGCACGACATATATATATATATATATATATATATATATATATATATATATATATATATATATATATATATATATAGTATATATATATATATATATATATATCATATATATCACACGTGTAGTGCTAAGTGGGAGCCCTTATCCTCGGAGAAGAATATATAGTTATATCATAGGGAAGCTCTTAACCTGTAGAAATTATTTCGTACCTGGAAAATGGGGGAGAATCAGAATGTATCTAAGGGAAAGTAGTGTGGATCAATTTTTGTTTTCAGTTTTGTTCTTCACCGACATCAAAATACCTTCTTTTCGTGTTTCAAAATTAATCAGTTTTGCTTTACTTGCAGCACGTGCAACAACTTGTTTACTTGCAGCACGTGCAACAACTTGTTTACTTGCAGCACGTGCAACAACTTGTTTACTTGCAGCACGTGCAACAACTTGTTTTACTACGGCCTGGCTTACAACACTGCTAACCTGAGTGGCAACGAGTTTCTCAACTTCTTCCTGCTCTCAGTGGTGGAGCTGCCCTCCACCATGTTGGGATGGTGGGCTGCAGAGTTCCTGGGTAGACGATGGACAGGAGCCTTATCCATTTTGCTAGCAGCTATATTTTCTTTAGCTAATGCTATATTACTCAGTAAGTCCAATACAGTGTTCTCCTTGTGCTTCCAAAACTTTAGTATAACTCTGTACATTACAACATGACAGTTACCTATCATTTTTTTTTGTCATTTAAGTGAGTAGAGTGACTTTCTAATAGTCTGCCATACACAAGGGCCACATTATGAATCCCTGTCCATTCTTCTGTTCTTTCTTGGATTACTGGACTACCAGTATATACATTGGAAGGTCATAAGAAAAGAAGAGGCAAGAAGTGCCCACCTGCTTCTAGAGTGTGTGCAAGAAGTGCCCACCTGCTTCTAGAGTGTGTGCAAGAAGTGCCCACCTGCTTCTAGAGTGTGTGCAAGAAGTGCCCACCTGCTTCTAGAGTGTGTGCAAGAAGTGCCCACCTGCTTCTAGAGTGTGTGCAAGAGGTACCCACCTGCTTCTAGAGTGTGTGCAAGAAGTGCCCACCTGCTTCTAGAGTGTGTGCAAGAGGTACCCACCTGCTTCTAGAGTGTGTGCAAGAAGTGCCCACCTGCTTCTAGAGTGTGTGCAAGAAGTGCCCACCTGCTTCTAGAGTGTGTGCAAGAAGTGCCCACCTGCTTCTAGAGTGTGTGCAAGAAGTGCCCACCTGCTTCTAGAGTGTGTGCAAGAAGTGCCCACCTGCTTCTAGAGTGTGTGCAAGAAGTGCCCACCTGCTTCTAGAGTGTGTGCAAGAAGTGCCCACCTGCTTCTAGAGTGTGTGCAAGAAGTGCCCACCTGCTTCTAGAGTGTGTGCAAGAAGTGCCCACCTGCTTCTAGAGTGTGTGCAAGAGGTACCCACCTGCTTCTAGAGTGTGTGCAAGAAGTGCCCACCTGCTTCTAGAGTGTGTGCAAGAGGTACCCACCTGCTTCTAGAGTGTGTGCAAGAAGTGCCCACCTGCTTCTAGAGTGTGTGCAAGAAGTGCCCACCTGCTTCTAGAGTGTGTGCAAGAAGTGCCCACCTGCTTCTAGAGTGTGTGCAAGAAGTGCCCACCTGCTTCTAGAGTGTGTGCAAGAAGTGCCCACCTGCTTCTAGAGTGTGTGCAAGAAGTGCCCACCTGCTTCTAGAGTGTGTGCAAGAAGTGCCCACCTGCTTCTAGAGTGTGTGCAAGAAGTGCCCACCTGCTTCTAGAGTGTGTGCAAGAAGTGCCCACCTGCTTCTAGAGTGTGTGCAAGAGGTACCCACCTGCTTCTAGAGTGTGTGCAAGAAGTGCCCACCTGCTTCTAGAGTGTGTGCAAGAAGTGCCCACCTGCTTCTAGAGTGTGTGCAAGAAGTGCCCACCTGCTTCTAGAGTGTGTGCAAGAAGTGCCCACCTGCTTCTAGAGTGTGTGCAAGAAGTGCCCACCTGCTTCTAGAGAGTGTGCAAGAAGTGCCCACCTGCTTCTAGAGTGTGTGCAAGAAGTGCCCACCTGCTTCTAGAGTGTGTGCAAGAAGTGCCCACCTGCTTCTAGAGTGTGTGCAAGAAGTGCCCACCTGCTTCTAGAGTGTGTGCAAGAAGTGTCCACCTGCTTCTAGAGTGTGTGCAATGAAAGATTTATTAAGGAATTCGATGAAGCTTTTTAGTCGGCCTTGAGTGTTGGAATGAGGAAGTACAAGGACTGCTTCTGAAGGATGGCTGCAGACATTGTTATTGGAGTCATTTTAATTGCAAGACTTGTGCATTTCTGGCGAGATGAATGATGCAACTTCTTTTTTCTGGGAGTGAGGTCACCTACCTTGGATAAAAAGACAGAATAGGTAACGAAAAGAGGACGTATAAATTAAACAAAATTAATAAGCTTAAATAAACATGTGAATGAAAGATTCCTACAGTATACAAATAAAATTGTAAAAAAATATCAAATATATACAAGTACAGCATTAGTCAATATGCAGTAAGGTTCCCCTCATTTTGACTGATAATTTTTGTAAGTGAGATATATACAATAGTAGTTAGACTGTTGGGTTTAGTCCTGACTCTTTCTCTTCTACTTCATCTCTTCCTCTCACCGGCTATTCTTCTTCTGTCCCCACTTTCCCCTCGCCCCTAGTGGGTCCTTACCTGAGAGTCTGAACTAACTAACTAACTAATTGAGATACATTCCACCGTCCAATGTTTAGTTTGTAAACTGGAAACTATTATGTCAAATTTATTGTTGTCTGCCTGAGTGAGCTTAGTACAGCTACAATGTTCCTGGAACACTACTGTATAAAGGAAAACATCTGTATTAAGTTAGCAGGTAGAACTACAATGTTCCTGGAACACTACTGTATAAAGGAAAACATCTGTATTAAGTTAGCAGGTAGAACTACAATGTTCCTGGAACACTACTGTATAAAGGAAAACATCTGTATTAAGTTAGCAGGTAGAACTACAATGTTCCTGGAACACTACTGTATAAAGAAAAACATCTGTATTAAGTTAGCAGGTAGAACTACAATGTTCCTGGAACACTACTGTATAAAGGAACACATCTGTATTAAGTTAGCAGGTAGAACTACAATGTTCCTGGAACACTACTGTATAAAGGAACACATCTGTATTAAGTTAGCAGGTAGAACTACAATGTTCCTGGAACACTACTGTATAAAGGAACACATCTGTATTAAGTTAGCAGAGACAAGAGCAGAAAAGAGATTAATTGAACACTTGGTGTTGGTTGAACAGATACAGCACAGTGGGTCACAGTTATGATGATGGTAATGAGCAAGATGTTCAACACAATCAGCTTCTTGATGGTGTACATACAATGTTCTGAGATCTATCCAACAACTCACCGTTCCTGTGGTACTGGCCTTTCGTCCCTCATCTCTTCTATATTTGGTACTGCTGCACCCTACATTGCCTACTCAGTAAGTAAATACCCATGAGGCAACCCAAAACTAAGAGTTGTTCTCGAGGATCTGTCATGTGCATGGACTTCTGTTTTAGTCATGGCTTCCTAGCTACCTGAATCATCTCAAATGTTCCACAAATTAATAAAGTCATACTCAATAAAAATATAATCAAACTTGTTTTAACAATCACCAGGTTTACAGGAAATACCATATAATAAATAAAATTAAATTATCCTCAATAGTGACAGACTCTTCACAAACACTTTCATATTTGTATTTAACATCTTTGGAGATAAACAATGCTAAATAACAAAGTAATGTATGAGAATTAGAGGTACTTACGTTCTTATATGGGTAGGAAGCATTGGTTGTGTATGTTGCAGAGCAATGTGTGGTGTAAATATTATGCAAAGAATTCGTAGCTTGGAGATTAGGAGACGTGGGATTACTAAAATAATTATGCAGAGTGCTGAGCAGGGGTTGTTGAAGGGTTCAAATATCTAGAGAGGATGGAAGTAAACAGGGTAAAGATCGTTCTAGAAAATGCTGGATTAAGGTTGTCTTGTGTGCGAGGGGGATTAGATATTCAGCAAGCATGTGCGTGAGTGTCTTAGATAGGAGTGAGTAGAGGCAGCTGGCTTTTATGACTTGATAAGCTGTTAGTGTGTGAACAAGGTAATATTTTCAAAGGGATTCGAAAAAAACCGGTTAGCCAGACTGGTGGGAAGTACAGTGTCTGCATCCTGTACTGGTTAGCCAGACTGGTGGGAAGTACAGTGTCTGCATCCTGTACTGGTTAGCCAGACTGGTGGGAAGTACAGTGTCTGCATCCTGTACTGGTTAGCCAGACTGGTGGGAAGTACAGTGTCTGCATCCTGTACTGGTTAGCCAGACTGGTGGGAAGTACAGTGTCTGCATCCTGTACTGGTTAGCCAGACTGGTGGGAAGTACAGTGTCTGCATCCTGTACTGGTTAGCCAGACTGGTGGGAAGTACAGTGTCTGCATCCTGTACTGGTTTTCCAGACTGGTGGGAAGTACAGTGTCTGCATCCTGTACTGGTTAGCCAGACTGGTGGGAAGTACAGTGTCTGCATCCTGTACTGGTTAGCCAGACTGGTGGGAAGTACAGTGTCTGCATCCTGTACTGGTTAGCCAGACTGGTGGGAAGTACAGTGTCTGCATCCTGTACTGGTTAGCCAGACTGGTGGGAAGTACAGTGTCTGCATCCTGTACTGGTTAGCCAGACTGGTGGGAAGTACAGTGTCTGCATCCTGTACTGGTTAGCCAGACTGGTGGGAAGTACAGTGTCTGCATCCTGTACTGGTTAGCCAGACTGGTGGGAAGTACAGTGTCTGCATCCTGTACTGGTTAGCCAGACTGGTGGGAAGTACAGTGTCTGCATCCTGTACTGGTTAGCCAGACTGGTGGGAAGTACAGTGTCTGCATCCTGTACTGGTTAGCCAGACTGGTGGGAAGTACAGTGTCTGCATCCTGTACTGGTTAGCCAGACTGGTGGGAAGTACAGTGTCTGCATCCTGTACTGGTTAGCCAGACTGGTGGGAAGTACAGTGTCTGCATCCTGTACTGGTTAGCCAGACTGGTGGGAAGTACAGTGTCTGCATCCTGTACTGGTTAGCCAGACTGGTGGGAAGTACAGTGTCTGCATCCTGTACTGGTTAGCCAGACTGGTGGGAAGTACAGTGTCTGCATCCTGTACTGGTTAGCCAGACTGGTGGGAAGTACAGTGTCTGCATCCTGTACTGGTTAGCCAGACTGGTGGGAAGTACAGTGTCTGCATCCTGTACTGGTTAGCCAGACTGGTGGGAAGTACAGTGTCTGCATCCTGTACTGGTTAGCCAGACTGGTGGGAAGTACAGTGTCTGCATCCTGTACTGGTTAGCCAGACTGGTGGGAAGTACAGTGTCTGCATCCTGTACTGCTGCCAAACCTCTGCCAACAAACTGATAGAGTGATAATGAAAGCGCCTCTTCTTTTTGGGTTACCCTACCTTGGTGGGAGACTGCCGGTCTGTTAATATATATACTATATATATATATATATATATATATATATATATATATATATATATATATATAATATATATATATATATAAGATCACAGTAATCAGGTGATATCAGAATATGCAAGACAACCACTATGAAAAATAGAGGTCTTTGTTAGTGTGATGTGACTGTGAGGTGTAGTCTTGCCCCTTATATAAGCCCCTCTTGTCATGTTTCCTGTTATAGTTCCTTGATAATGTGAGTAGTCACGAAAGCGCTTGGAATTCCTCTATTTTTTCATAGTGGTTGTCTTGCATATATATATATATATATATATATATATATATATATATATATATATATATATATATATATATATATATATTTTATATAAAATTATATATATATAGATATATATAGCTTCCCCTTTTGTTTCCCATAGTCTGGCTGGTGTGTGTCTTCTTGTCCCCTTCAGGTGATGTGCCTGACAGTGTGTTGTAGCATGGAGTGATGGGTGACACATGTCGTTACAGGAGGGGAAGTTGCACTCTCTTGTTGTCATGTGGGTGCGGCGTTCTTTGTGATGGTCAAAGCTGCATGTCCCACCTGTTTTTCCAGATATGCCATACTTGCAGATACCCAAGGCATAGAATTTGCATATATTGGTATTCTGTTTGGTAAGATTTTTTGTAGCTACGTTCGCTGATGGTGCAATTTTTTTGTTTCCCCTCTACGTCCTCCTCCCTGTATGGACACCAGTGCTTCCACCAGGTTTTGCTGGTAATGTGTCGACACTATTCCCTGAGGCATCATCCCCTTTTGTTTAATCTTTAGCAGTATCACTATTTTGTACCTATATAAATTGAATTTTATTGTCTTTACTTGTTTCATCACCTGCGCATATATCTTCTTTTGGTTCACTGTCCTCCAGGACAACACTAGCACCCTCAGGAGCACTGTCCTCCAGGACAACACTAGCACCCTCAGGAGCACTGTCCTCCAGGACTACACTAGCACCCTCAGGAGCACTGTCCTGCAGGACAACACTAGCACCCTCAGGAGCACTGTCCTCCAGGACAACACTAACACCCTAGGAGCACTGTCCTCCAGGACAACACTAGCACCCTCAGGAGCACTGTCCTCTAGGACAACACTAGCACCCTCAGGAGCACTGTCCTCCAGGAAAACACTAGCACCCTCAGGGACACTGTCCTCCAGGACAACACTAGCACCCTCAGGAGCACTGTCCTCCAGAACAACACTAGCACCCTCAGGAGCACTGTCCTCTAGGACAACACTAGCACCCTCAGGAGCACTGTCCTCCAGGACAACACTAGCACCCTCAGGAGCACTGTCCTCCAGGACAACACTAGCACCATCAGGAGCACTGTCCTCCAGGACAACCCCGTCCAAACCACCCATCTTATTTTCCCAGCTGTCATACCATGTTGACATGTTTTTCAAGAAGGATATTTTTCTCATACAGGTGTATCTCGTTTGGCCAGACCCAAAAACATTTCTCTGATTTTATATCAAGTGTGGTCGCTGGTTTAAAATCCCTGCATATACCATGGGACCATTGACCACAGAGATTGCAAGCAATCCAGAATTGCATTTTTGTCTCTCATCTGCCCCATCTTTAGTCTGATAAAACCAGCCACGACTTGCCAAAAAACTTTCCCCTCCACTGGCTTTTTTTTTTTTTAGTATTGAATAGAGATTTGTGGCTTTAGCTTGAATCATCATCTGACTTAATGGAATTGTTTTCTGGCTGCAGTCTTCAATCATAACATTAAAGGACGTTTCATATTATCTATTTCAGAACTAAGATTTTTAACAGTCACTTTTGTCATATAAGATATTGTAGTTATTCCATGTCATTTTAATTTAAATTTATTCTTTATATGCATTGTATTGTCACCTGTTATTTTAGCATATGATGCTCTATCTTCATTTTTAATAATTTCTAGTTTTTCATCTTTCCAATCATATTTGCGTATAAAACGGGTACCAGTACTTTATGTAATAAACAAAAAAATTGTTCATTCGTATGTACAGTACAAGACTACACAGCTTCACGGCTGGGAGTCTGGAGCGATGTTGATGTTGATTCACACGAGTCTGGTACATAGCAGCACTACAATATTGCTATGAAATGTTGTTAAATAAAATATATATTATTAAATTTACAAATAATATTATATCAAAACCTGTACTATTCAAACCCGTCCTATTCAAACTCGTACTATTCAAACCCGTACTATTCAAACCTGTACTACTCAAACTCGTACTATTCAAACCCGTACTATTCAAACTCGTACTATTCAAAACCGTACTATTCAAACCCGCACTATTCAAACCCGTACTATTCAAACTCGTACTATTCAAAACCGAACTATTCAAACCCGTACTATTCAAACTCGTACTATTCAAACACGTACTATTCAAACCCGTACTATTCAAACTCGTACTATTCAAACCCGTACTATTCAAACTCATACTATTCAAACACGTACTATTCAAACTCGTACCCGTACTATTCAAACTCGTACTATTCAAACTCATACTATTCAAACTCGAACTATTGAAACTCGTACTATTCAAACCCGTACTATTCAAACCCGTACTATTCAAACCCGTACTATTCAAACCCGTACTATTCAAGCTCATACTATTCAAACTCGAACAATTGAAACTCGTACTATTCAAACCCGTACTATTCAAACCCGTACTATTCAAACTCGTACTATTCAAACCCGTACTATTCAAACTCGTACTATTCAAACCCGTACTATTGAAACCCGTATTATTCAAACTCATACTATTCAAACCTGTACTATTCAAACTCGTACTATTCAAACCCGTACTATTCAAACTCGAACAATTGAAACTCGTACTATTCAAACCCGTACTATTCAAACCTGTACTATTCAAACCCGTACTATTCAAACCCGTACTATTCAAACTCATACTATTCAAACTCGAACAATTGAAACTCGTACTATTCAAACCCGTATTATTCAAACCCGTACTATTCAAACTCATACTATTCAAACTCGAACAATTGAAACTCGTACTATTCAAACCCGTACTATTGAAACCCGTATTATTCAAACTCGTACTATTCAAACTCATACTATTCAAACTCGTACTATTCAAACTCGTACTATTCAAACCCGTATTATTCAAACCCATACTATTCAAACTCGTGCTATTCAAAAACACACTATTCAAACTCGTACTATTCAAACTCGTACTATTCAAACCCGTACTATTCAAACCCGTACTATTCAAACTAATACTATTCAAACTCGTTATATTCAAACTCGTACTATTCAAACCCGTACTATTCAAACTAATACTATTCAATCTCGTTATATTCAAACTCGAATCGAATCGAATCGATATGGCCGAAGAATCGACGAGATGGGGAAGGAAGAAGGAAGGGGAAGGATGGAAATTCTGGAAAAGGATGGGATTGTGGAGGCGAGGAGGGAATGAAAGATCAGTGGCCCAACCACTGTGGAGCAGGTGGTACAGACGTACTGCAAGCGATGACTCAGCGGGGTGGTGGACGGTAGTGCTGGCTCACTGGAGCGAGGAAGACGGCAGGGCGGCAGGGCGGCAGGATGGCAGGGCGGCAGAGCGGGCAGGAGGTCGAGAAGGCTGTCACACTGCACAGTGATGAGTTGATTACTGGGTCTTGGAGTCGGGAGAATTAGTGTTGTCTAATGTCAGATGAGTAGGAGATCCATTCACAAGAGACTTGAATTTCTTTCCAGTGATGTAATCCATTTTAAAAGGGTATACGTCTTCTAGTAGAATATCATCTAGGATGACTGAGTAGGAGTAGTTGGTGCCCTGATCAAGGGTATACTTGACAGTTCCATCCCGAAGACGCTGGTGAAGTTCCTTGGCATACATTATCTCGGAATATTGGTTGGTGGTGACAAAGTAAATCCCTATGAAGGTTTGCACCTTGTCAACGTCAGTATCTGTGTTAGGAGCAGCAGTGGGTGGGTTGCAAGCTTGGACCGCAGAACGAGTGACAGGTCCTGGTGGTGGTGGAGTCGGGGGCTTGGCAGAGGTGGTCCGTGATTGGTTCTTTGTGGGGAGTGGCTGTGTCTCCACTGGCGGGGAGGCAGCTGATTGGTTCTTGTTAGAGGTGTGAGGTGATGGTGAGCTCTCATTAGTTGTTGTTGGCGTGACGTCATTAGTAGCTAGTGGTGGTGTTGGTGCAGCCGCTGGAGTGACGACGACAGGATGCTGGTTGCTGTTGAGTATCACAGAAGATGGTGGAGAATCTGGGAATTTGAACTCTGGCATGTTGTTTAATTTGAAGAGTTCGTTGATGGAGGTGTTGAACGTCCCAGGAACAGCAGCATTATGCATATGAGCATAGACCATACAGTAGTAGATGGTGGTGGGGTCACTGGCAGGTGCGATGCTGGTAGTAGTAGGTTGCGTGGAAGCTTGGAGAATTTTAGTTGTGGTAGCTTGAAGTTTTGTAATAGCAGCATAGGTGGGAGATTTTGAAGATGACTTTTCTGCTGCTTCTTGGATCTTCTTCAGAATGTCTTTACGAGTGGGACACTTAGCAGCAAGTGTGTGATGATCGTTGCTTTTACAGTTGAGGCAAGATGGTGTTGGTGGAGCAGCGGCGGTGCATGATCTAAAATCATGTCCTTCACTACTACATGTAGTGCAAAACTTCTTTCCTTCACAGGACAGTCGCTGGTGTTGTGTGAATACGAGTAACAGGTCCAACAGTGAGAAATGTAGTGGAATCTCTCAGCTTCGATGCAGGTGGGGCTGACGAAGTAATAATATACAGCCAGTCCGTCGGCTAATGCAGTGGCAGCCATGTTGACGTCGGTAAACGTGACCTTGAGCATGGAGGAAGCTGTAGGTATTTTCATGATGCTCTCCACTGTGGCCCATGAGTTTTGATCTTCAATGGATGTCTTGAGTTCGTCGATAGGTTGAACTGTAAGAAGCTTATCAAGTTTCTTAAGGAAAACTGTTCTTCTTGCCCTGAGAGCTGGAGATGACATGACAGTAAATCCTCGTTCAGAGAGAGTGGTGGTGGCTGTTGCAGAGAGTAGCTTCTCTGCATCTTCATCATCGTTGCAGACAACAATAAATGCTTCTTTCAGGGTCAATATGGTGTTGAACTTCACCTGTAGCACGCTCTTAACAGCAACTGCTAGAGCAAGTTTGGATGAATCATTCACAGTGCCACTGTTGGGTTTGATCTTGACACGATTTGCATAACTCATCGTGATGAAGGTATAAGTTCCCCTCCCCAACGGGGATCGTAGGGAGACTGAAAACCGAAAGTCAGAGCTGCTGTGACCGCACTGGGCAAAGTCAACAAGCAGAATCCGTATATCTATTCAAACTCGTCATATTCAAACTCGTACTATTCAAACCCATACTATTTAAACTCGTACTATTCAAACCCATACTATTCATAACTGTACTATTCAAACTCATACTATTCAAACTCGTACTATTCAAACCCATACTATTCAAACCCGTACTATTCAAACTCGTACTATTCAAATCCGTACTATTCAAACTCGTACTATTCAAACTCATGCTATTCAAACTCGTATTATTCAAACCCGTACTATTTAAACTCGTAGTATTCAAACCCATACAATTCAAACCCGTACTATTCAAACTCGTACTATACAAACTCGTACTATTCAAACCCGTACTATTCAAACTCGTACTATTCAAACTCGTACTATTCAAACTCGTTATCTTCAAACCCATACTATTCAAGCTCGTACTATTCAAACTTGTACTATTCAAACTCCTACTATTCAAACCCGTACTATTCAAACTCGTACTATTCAAACTCGTACTATTCAAACTCGTACTATTCAAACCCATACTATTCAAGCTCGTAATATTCAAACTTGTACTATTCAAACTCCTACTATTCAAACCCGTACTATTCAAACTCGTACTATTCAAACTCGTACTATTCAAACTCGTACTATTCACACCCGTACTATTCAAACTCCTTCTATTCAAACACATACTATTCAAACTCGTACTATTCAAACTCGTACTATTGAAACTCCTACTATTGAAACTCATACTAAAAGAACTCGTACTATTCAAACTCGTACTATTCAAACCCATACTATTCAAACCCGTACTATTCAAACTCGTACTATTCAAACCCGTACTATTCAAACTCGTACTATTTAAACTCGTACTATTCAAACTCGTACTATTCAAACTCGTACTATTCAAACCAGTACTATTCAAACTTGTACTATTCAAACTCGTACTATTCAAACCAGTACTATTCAAACTCGTACTATTCAAACCAGTAGTATTCAAACCCGTACTATTCAAACTCGTACTATTCAAACTCATACTATTCAAACTCGTACTATTCAAACTCGTACTATTCAAACCCGTACTATTCAAACTCGTACTATTCAAATCCGTACTATTCAAACTCGTACTATTCAAACTCATGCTATTCAAACTCGTATTATTCAAACCCGTACTATTTAAACTCGTAGTATTCAAACCCATACAATTCAAACCCGTACTATTCAAACTCGTACTATTCAAACTCGTACTATTCAAACCCGTACTATTCAAACTCGTACTATTCAAACTCGTACTATTCAAACTCGTACTATTCAAACCCATACTATTCAAGCTCGTACTATTCAAACTTGTACTATTCAAACTCCTACTATTCAAACCCGTACTATTCAAACTCGTACTATTCAAACTCGTACTATTCAAACTCCTACTATTCACACCCGTACTATTCAAACTCCTTCTATTCAAACACGTACTATTCAAACTCGTACTATTCAAACTCGTACTATTGAAACTCCTACTATTGAAACTCATACTAAAAGAACTCGTACTATTCAAACTCGTACTATTCAAACTCGTACTATTCAAACCCATACTATTCAAACCCGTACTATTCAAACTCGTACTATTCAAACCCGTACTATTCAAACTCGTACTATTTAAACTCGTACTATTCAAACTCGTACTATTCAAACTCGTACTATTCAAACCAGTACTATTCAAACTCGTACTATTCAAACTCGTACTATTCAAACTCGTACTATTCAAACTCGTACTATTCAAACCCGTACTATTCAAACCCGTAATATTCAAACTCGTACTATTCAAACCCGTACTATTCAAACTCGTACTATTCAAACTCGTACTATTCAAACTCGTACTGTTCAAACTCGTACTATTCAAACCCGTACTATTCAAACCCGTACTATTCAAACTCGTACTATTCAAACTCGTACTATTCAAACTCGTACTATTGAAACTCCTACTATTGAAACTCATACTAAAAGAACTCGTACTATTCAAACTCGTACTATTCAAACCAGTACTATTCAAACTCGTACTATTCAAACTCGTACTATTCAAACTCGTACTATTCAAACCAGTACTATTAAAACCCGTACTATATAATGTATTGCTCTACAACGCACTACGTACTATATAAGGTATTGCTCTACAACGCACTACGTACTATGTAAGGTATTGCTCTACAACGTACAACGTGCTATGTAATGTATTGCTCTACAACGTACAACGTACTATATAAGGTATTGCTCTACAACGCACTACGTACTATGTAAGGTATTGCTCTACAACGCAGATATTCCTCTACTTTATACATTTCGTTGTATATAAAACAATATAGCAAAAATACTGTGATTAATAAAACAATATAATTTACTCTTGCTAAGAAAACAAGATTAAAACATGATTCAATTTGCTTGGGGACAACTATTTAATCATATCTTTACTGAACAATTAATACAAGTTGTAAATTGTTAATGTAACAAGCTGATTCTATATACCATAATTGTTAATGTAACAAGCTGTTTCTATATACCATAATTGCTAATGTAACATGTTGTTTCTATATACCATTATTGTTAATGTAACAAGCTGTTTCTATATACCATAATTGTTAATGTAACAAGCTGTTTCTATATACCATAATTGTTAATGTAACAAGCTGTTTCTATATACCATAATTGTTAATATAACATGCTGTTTCTATATACCATAATTGTTAATGTAACAAGCTGTTTCTATATACCATAATCAGAAATAATAATATTAATATGTCTCTTAATAAGTACACATTTAGCACATGGGGAGAGGGATGGGTGTCAAGCACATGGGGAGAGGGATGGGTGTCAAGCACATGGGGAGAGGGATGGGGTGTCAAGCACATGGGGAGAGGGATGGGTGTCAAGCACATGGGGAGAGGGATGTGGTGTCAAGCACATGGGGAGGGATGGGTGTCAAGCACATAGGGAGAGGGATGGGGTGTCAAGCACATGGGGAGAGGGATGGGGTGTCAAGCACATGGGGAGAGGGATGGGGTGTCAAGCACATGGGGAGAGGGATGGGGTGTCAAGCACATGGGAGAGGGATGGGGTGTCAAGCACATGGGGAGAGGGATGGGGTGTCAAGCACATGGGGAGAGTGATGTGGTGTCAAGCTATCATATTTAATATGAAAAAGAAGGTTGCTTTAATTTCTTTGATCAAGAGCCCCTCACTAGCACTATGTAAGTCTTCCAACTACCTTTCCCTTTGGCTGGATTGCATTAATAAAATAAAGTCTTATATAAATTTTATTATAAAACTGTAATGAAAATCGTTGTTTCAGCATGTGTACTGAAACAATCTTCCCTTCGTCATCATCTTTGTCTTTGTTTCAGCATGTGTACTGAAACACCCTTCCCTTCATCATCATCTTTGTCTTTGTTTCAGCATGTGTACTGGAACACCCTTCCCTTCATCATCATCTTTGTCTTTGTTTCAGCATGTGTACTGGAACAGCCTTCCCTTCATCATCAACTTTGTCTTTGTTTCAGCATGTGTACTGGAACAGCCTTCCCTTCATCATCAACTTTGTCTTTGTTTCAGCATGTGTACTGGAACAGCCTTCCCTTCATCATCAACTTTGTCTTTGTTTCAGCATGTGTACTGAAACAGCCTACCCTTCATCATCATCTTTGTCTTTGTTTCAGCATGTGTACTGAAACACCCTTCCCTTCATCATCATCTTTGTCTTTGTTTCAGCATGTGTACTGAAACAGCCTACCCTTCATCATCATCTTTGTCTTTGTTTCAGCATGTGTACTGAAACACCCTTCCCTTCGTCATCATCTTTGTTTTTGTTTCAGCATGTGTACTGAAACAGCCTTCCCTTCATCATCATCTTTGTCTTTGTTTCAGCATGTGTACTGGAACAGCCTTCCCTTCATCATCATCTTTGGCATTGGATTAATAGGCTTTATAAATGCCTCATTTCTGCCAGAGACCCTGGATGTTGACCTTCCTCAGTCACTCCTCCATGCTGACAAGTTCCTCACTTGTGTGAAGTACTGGTCATATAAGGGAAGACGCTTCTGGTCTGACAAAGTTCAAGTCATGAAAAGTAATGAGCAAGGCCATACAAATCTTGCTATTTCTGAAGAAAATATATCTAGTTAACCTAACAATTTAGCTAAAGAAAGATTGTTAATACTAGGAATTGTGCAGTATAAAGTATCGTTGTGGAGTTTATGCTGCATATATTTATGTTTTACGAAATTTCTTTAATCTGCACTTTTTTGAGCGCCTTTGAAACTACAAAATAAAATGAGGTATTTTTCAAATTACAACACCTATACAGATGTGACAGAGTGAACAGGCAACAGGAGGAGGGGTGGGTTGACCTGCATATCACAGAGTCACTTATATGCTCAGAACTACTAAATGCCTCAAGTGATATAGTTGAAGTTTTAGCAGTAAAGATCGAGAATCAAGACCTGGTCATTGTGGTTGTATACAAGCCTCCGGATGCAACGTCCCAACAATTCCAGGAACAGCTTCTGAAAATTGACCACTGTCTGGAAAACCTTCCAGCTCCTGCCCCCAACATCTTGCTCCTGGGGGATTTCAACCTAAGGCACCTAAAATGGAGGAATATTGCAAATAATGACATAGCAGAGATAACACCAGGAGGCAGCTCAGATGAAAACTCGCACACACACGAGCTTTTAAATCTCTGCACCAAATTTACCTTAAACCAGCAAATAATAGAGCCTACAAGATTGGAGAATACGCTGGACCTCATCTTCACTAACAATGATGATCTGATACAAAATGTCATCATATCAAAAACAATATACTCAGATCACAACATAATAGAGGTCCAGACATGTATTTGGGAGCCCCAGACCGACAAAATGTGATCAGTCGCGAAGGAGAATTCACGAAATTCAACTTCAATAACAAAAACATAAGGTGGGACCAAGTAAACTGGCAAGATAGCCTAAGCATCACGGATCCTAACCTATGTCGAGAACAAATTAACTCTATGGCACTTGAGGTTACTCAAGGCAAATTCCCTTAAAGAAAAGGAAGAGGAGATGTAAACTAGAAAGAGAAAGGCGCCCCTATACAGGCGAAGGCAAAGAATAACAGAGCGGCTATAGGAGGCCAATTTATCTGAAATACGTAGGGAGACACTGGTCAGAGAAATAGCAAACATCGAACTAAAACTAAAGGAATCTTACAGGAATCAAGAAACGCGGGAACTAAAAGCCATAAATGAAATTGAAAAAAAAAACAAAGTATTTATTTTTCTTATACCAAATCAAAGTCGAGAACAACATCCAGTATTGGGCCACTTTTAAATGGGATGGGTCATACACAGATGACAGCAAGGAAATGAGTAAGCTAATAAAGTCCCATTATGATTCAGTTTTTAGCGAGCAGCTAACCAAACTGAGAGTCGAAGATCTAAATGAATTTTTTATGAGACTGCCTCAGAACTTGGTAGACGCAAACCTATCTGACATTATCCTGACGCCAAATGACTTCGAAAAGGCGATAAATGACATGCCCATGCACTCCGCTCCAGGCCCCGACTCATGGAACTCCATGTTCATCAAGAACTGCTTTTAATATCCTATGAAGAGGGAGCATGGACACTGGGGTCGTCCCGCAGTTACTAAAAACAACAGACATAGCCCCACTCCACAAAGGGGGCAGTAAAGCAATAGCAAAAAACTACAGACCAATAGCGCTAACGTCCCATATCCTAAAAATCTTAGAAAGGGTTCTAAGAAGCAAGATCGCCACTCATCTTGATACCCATCAATTGCACAACTCAGGGCATCATGGGCTTAGAGCAGGTCGCTACTGTCTGTCCCAACTACTGGACCACTATGACAAGGTCCTGGATACTCTAGAAGACAAACAGAATGCAGATGTTATATACACAGACTTTACAAAAGCCTTTGGCAAGTGAGACCATGGTGCAATAGCACACAAAATGCGTGATAAAGGAATAACAGGAAAAGTTGGTAGATGGATCTATAATTTTCTAACAAATAAAACACAAAGAGTAGTAGTCAACAGAGTGAAGTCTGAGGCGGCTACTGTGAAAAACTCTGTTCCACAAGGAACATTACTCGCTCTCATCTTGTTCCTCATCCTCATATCTAAAATAGACAGGGATATAAGGGGGGCACGAAAGGAAATATTCATCTTTTTGGTTTTTGGTCTAATTTCAATGAAGATTGATACTGTGATTTAACCAGCATTTTTAACCTTCACTATTTTTTTGTATATTGACTATATTGCAAAATTGCAAGATATTGCAAAATTCTATTTTTCAAAAAACCCTCCCTTATCAACAAAATTGGTAAGATTTACAATGTTCTAGTTGACATCAGATGAAAGATAAAGAGCTAGATAATCTATATTTCAAAGATTTTTGAGAGAAATGTCAATAGATTGCATTATAAAACAAATTTGAAATTTGCATTTTTTAAGGACTTTTTTGGGAATAAAAAATTCAATAAAAACAAAACAGTTTGACATATCTAAAATCAATGCTGAAAGTGTAATAGAACCATCATTCCTCAAAACCGTGCGAAAAAATCATGACACTCCTATAAATACTCTTCGCAAACAAGGGAAAAATAATGTCAATAACTTATTCCTGTTACACAAACCCACCTTTGTTGACAGCCCTCTGGCTACTGAGGCACCATCTCTCTCGCTCTGCTCACTCTAGTCCTCATAGAAGTTACCATGTAGACTATTTTGAATGAAACAATCATGAAAATCATTATTTTTGGAGTAAAAAAAAAGCAAAAAAAAAAAAAACTCATTGCCAACAGGCGCTCTTGATTACATGAAAAATAAAATAAAATTACATCTTTGGAAAAACATACTTAGAAATATGATACAGAGAAGCTGATTACATCAACATGTTGTCAGAATTATGCACTATTTTTTTGGTAAGAAAGCAACTCTTATTTCAATCAATTTGATGCATGAATTTATACAAGAGTTGCATGCAAAAAGTGGGTTATAATAAGTGTGTATGTACCTGTAGAAGAATGGAGTGTAGAGGAGAGAGAAAGGGATTTTGGGAGAAGTTAAACGAGTACTTAGTGAGTTTTGAACCAAGTAATTGTGGTGGGAGACCTAAATGCTGAAGTGGGGAGATTCTCTTGTAGAGGGCATAGTAGGCAAATTTGCAGTGCCAGTGGTAAATGATAATGGAGGGGGGATTATCTAGCTCTTTATCTTTCATCTGATGTCAACTAGAACATTGTAAATCTTACCAATTTTTTTGAAATTATTTTCCAGTAAAAGTAGGCCTTAGACAGTTATGTGTGATCTTACCATGGTTGTTTAACGTACGAATATATATACATAGTTTAAGAAAAAGAGGATTAATAAGTATATGAGATATAGGGTGTAATGACAGTAGTTTATTGGTCTATGTATTGGTGGATAAAGGTTGATGGGTAGGCTTCTGGATGTGCATGTTTATAGAGGGGCAACACATACCTCCTATTATTTAGTTGTAGCTATGGTGAGAGTAAGAGGTAGATTACCAAAAACAGTTAAGAGTTTTTATGAGGATAGAGAGGCTCAGGTTAAGGTATGTAGGAAAGAGGGAAATTATTTTCCAGTAAAAGTAGGCCTTAGACAGTAATGTGTGATGTTACCATGGTTGTTTAACGTACGAATATATGGGTTGTCAAAGAAGTGAATGCTAGAATGTTGGGGTGAAGTGTGGGATTAACACATGTAGAATCTAATACAAAGTGGGAGTTGTCAGAGTTACTTTTGACTGATGACATTGTGATTTTAGAATATTCTGAAAACAGGTTGCAGAGGTTGGTGAACAGATCTGGAAGGGCATGTAAAAGAAAGAAACTAAAAGAGAACATAGAAAAGAGCTAGGTGATGAGGGCAACAAAAAATTTAGGTAATGAAAGATTGGATATAACATTGAAGGAGGGAGTATGGAGGAAGTGAATGTGTTCACGTATTTGGGAATTAACTTGACAGAGGAAAAAGGTGCATTGAGGCATCTGTGGAGACAAAAAAATTATCCATAGAAGCAAAAAAAGAGAATGCATGAGAATATAGAGGTACCAACACTCCTATATGGGTGTGAAACATGGGTTGTGAATGTTGCAGAAAGAAGGCTGGAGGCAGTGGAATGTCGTGTTGGGTGAATATTATGAAGAACATTCATAATTTGGAGATAAGGAGATTTTGAGTTACTAAAAGTATTATCGACATCATTGAGGAGGGATTGTTGAGGTAGTTTGGACATTTACAGAGGATGTGGTAAAATAGGATGACTTGGAGGGTGTATAAATCTGTAGTGGAGGGAAGGCAGGGAAGGGGTTGCCCTAGGTTAGGTTAGAGGGAAGGCAGGGGAGAGGTCGCCCTAGGTTTAAGTTGAGGGAAGGCAGGGAGGGGTCACCCTAGGTTAAGTTAGAGGGGAAGGCAGGGAGGGGTCGCCCTAGGTTAGATTAGAGGGGAAAGGGAGGGAGGGGTCGTCCTAGGTTAAGTTAGAGGAAGGCAGGGAGGGTCGCCCTAGGTTAGTTAGAGGGAAGGCAGGGGAGGGGTCGCCCTAGGTTAGGTTAGAGGGAAGGCAGGGGAGGGGTCGCCCTAGGTTAGGTTATAGGGAAGGCATGGGAGGGGTCGCCCTAGGTTAAGTAAGAGGGAAGGCAGGGAAGGGGTCGCCCTAGGTTAGTAAGAGGGAAGGGGTTGCCCTAGGTTAGGTTAGAGGGAAGGCAGGGGAGGGGTCGTCCTAGGTTAAGTTAGAGGGAAGGCAGGGGAGGGGTCGCCCTAGGTTAGTTAGAGGGAAGGCAGGGAGGGGTCGCCCTAGGTTAGGTTAGAGGAAGGCAGGGAGGGGTCGTCCTAGGTTAGTTAGAGGGAAGGAAAGGGAGGGGTCGCCCTAGGTTAGGTTAGAGGGAAGGCAGGGGAGGAGTCGCCCTAGGTTAAGTAAGAGGGAAGGCAGGAAGGGTCGCCCTAGGTTAAGTAAGAGGGAAGGGGTTGCCCTAGGTTAGGTTAGAGGGAAGGCAGGGGAGGTGTCGCCCTAGGTTAGATTAGAGGGAAGGCAGGGGAGGGGTCTCCCTAGGTTAAGTAAGAGGGAAGACAGGGGAGAGGTCGCCATAGGTTAAGTTAGAGGGAAGGCAGGGGGGGTCGCCCTAGGTTAAGTTATAGGGAAGGCAGGGAGGGTCGCCCTAGGTTAGGTTAGAGGGAAGGCAGGGAGGGTCGCCCTAGGTTAAGTAAGAGGAAGGCAGGGAAGGGTCGCCCTAGGTTAAGTAAGAGGGAAGGCAGGGAAGGGTCGCCCTAGTAAGTTCAGTAAGAGGAAGGCAGGAGGGCTCCTAGGTTAGAGTTAGAGGGAAGGCAGGAGGGTCGCCCTAGGTTGAGTTAGAGGAAGGCAGGGAGGGTCGCCTAGGTTAGGTTAGAGGAAGGCAGGAGGGTCGTCCTAGGTTAGTTAAGGGAAGGAAAGGGAGGGGTCGCCCTAGGTTAGGTTAGAGGAAGGCAGGGAGGGTCGCCCTAGGTTAGTAAGAGGGAAGGCAGGAAGGGTCGTCTAGGAGTTAGAGTTAGAGGGAAGGCAGGGAGGGTCGCCCTAGGTTAGGTTAAGAAGGCAGGGAGGTCCAGGAAGTGAGGGAAGACAGGAGGGTCCCTAGGTTAGTTAGAGGAAGGCAGGGAGGGTCGCCCTAGGTTAAGTAAGGGAAGGCAGGGAGGGTCGCCCTAGGTTAGGTTAGAGGGAAGGCAGGGAGGGGTCGCCCTAGGTTAGAGTTAGAGGGAAGGCAGGGAGGGGTCGCCTAGGTTGAGTAGAGGAAGGCAGGGAGGGGTCGTCCTAGGTTAAGTTAGAGGAAGGCAGGGAGGGGTCGCCCTAGGTTAGGTTAGAGGGAAGGCAGGGAGGGTCGCCCTAGGTTAAGTTAGAGGAAGGCAGGAGGGGTCGCCCTAGGTTGATAAGAGGAAGGCAGGAAGGTGCCCTGGTTAGGTTAGAGGAAGGCATGGAGGGTCGCCCTAGGTTAGATTAGAGGGAAGGCAGGGATGGGTCGCCCTAGGTTAAGTAAGAGGGAAGGCAGGGCAGAGGTCGCCATAGGTTGTTAGATGAAAGGCAGGGAGGGGTCGCCTAGGTTAAGTTAGAGGAAGACAAGGAGGGTCACCCTAGGTTAGGTTAGAGGAAGGCAGGGAGGGGTCGCCCAGATTAAGTAAGAGGAAAGGCAGGGAAGGGGTCGCCCTAGGTTAGGTTAGAGGAAGGCAGGGGAGGTCGCCCTAGGTTGTAGAGGGAAGGCAGGGAGGGGTCGCCCTAGGTTAGTTAGAGGAAGGCAGGGAGGGTCGCCCTAGGTTAGGTTAGAGGAAGGCAGGGAGGGGTCGTCCTAGGTTAGTTAGAGGGACAGGAGAGGTCGCCCTAGGTTAGGTTAGAGGGAAGGCAGGGAGGAGTCGCCCTAGGTTAAGTAAGGGAAGGCAGGGAAGGGTCGCCCAGGTTAGTAAGAGGGAAGGGTTGCCTAGGTTAGGTTAGAGGAAGGCAGGAGGGGTCGTCAGGTTAGTTAGAGGAAGGCAGGGAGGGGTCGCCCTAGGTTAGGTTAGAGGGAAGGCAGGAGGGGTCGTCCTAGGTTAGTTAGAGGGAAGGAAAGGGAGGGGTCGCCCTAGGTTAGGTTAGAGGAAGGCAGGGAGGAGTCGCCCTAGGTTAAGTAAGAGGGAAGGCAGGAAGGGTCGCCTAGGTTAAGTAAGAGGAAGGGTCCCTAGGTTAGGTTAGAGGGAAGGCAGGAGGTGTCGCCCTAGGTTAGATTAGAGGAAGGCAGGGAGGGTCCCCTAGGTTAAGTAAGAGGGAAGACAGGGAGAGGTCGCCATAGGTTAAGTTAGAGGAAGGCAGGGAGGGGTCGCCCTAGGTTGTTATAGGAAGGCAGGGAGGGGTCGCCCTAGGTTAGGTTAGAGGAAGGCAGGGGAGGGCGCCCTAGGTTAGTAAGAGGGAAGGCAGGAAGGGTCGCCCTAGGTTAGGTTTGAGGAAGGCAGGGAGGGGTCGTCCTAGGTTGATAGAGGAAGGCAGGAGGGTCGCCCTAGGTTAGTTAGAAGGAAGGCAGGGAGAGGTCGCTCTAGGTTAAGTTAGAGGGAAGGCAGGGGAGGGGTCGCCCTAGGTTAGGTTAGAGGGAAGGCAGGGGAGGAGTCGCCCTAGGTTAAGTAAGAGGGAAGGCAGGGAAGGGGTCGCCCTAGGTTAAGTAAGAGGGAAGGGGTTGCCCTAGGTTAGGTTAGAGGGAAGGCAGGGGAGGGGTCGCCCTAGGTTAAGTAAGAGGGAAGGCAGGGGAGAGGTCGCCATAGGTTAAGTTAGAGGGAAGGCAGGGGAGGGGTCGCTCTAGGTTATGTTATAGGGAAGGCAGGGGAGGGGTCGCCCTAGGTTAGGTTAGAGGGAAGGCAGGGAGGGGTCGCCCTAGGTTAGGTTAGAGGGAAGGCAGGGGAGGGGTCGTCCTAGGTTAAGTTAGAGGGAAGGCAGGGGAGGGGTCGCCCTAGGTTAAGTTAGAGGGAAGGCAGGGGAGGGGTCGCCCTAGGTTAGGTTAGAGGGAAGGCAGGGGAGGGGTCGCCCTAGGTTAAGTAAGAGGGAAGGCAGGGAAGGGGTTGCCCTAGGTTAGGTTAGAGGGAAGGCATGGGAGGGGTCGCCCTAGGTTAGATTAGAGGGAAGGCAGGGGAGGGGTCGCCCTAGGTTAAATAAGAGGGAAGGCCGGGAAGGGGTCGCCCTAGGTTAGGTTAGAGGGAAGGCAGGGGAGGGGTCGCCCTAGGTTAGGTTAGAGGGAAGGCAGGGGAGGGGTTGCCCTAGGTTAGGTTAGAGGGAAGGCAGGGGAGGGGTCGCTCTAGGTTAGATTAGAGGGAAGGCAGGGGAGGGGTCGCCCTAGGTTAGATTAGAGGGAAGGCAGGGGAGGGGTCGCCCTAGGTTAAGTAAGAGGGAAGGCAGGGGAGAGGTCGCCATAGGTTAGTTAGAGGGAAGGCAGGGGGGGTTGCCCTTGGTTAGGTTAGAGGGAAGGCAGGGAGGGGTCGCTCTAGGTTAGATTAGAGGGAAGGCAGGGAGGGGTCGCCCTAGGTTAGATTAGAGGGAAGGCAGGGGAGGGGTCTCCCTAGGTTAAGTAAGAGGGAAGGCAGGGGAGAGGTCGCCATAGGTTAAGTTAGAGGGAAGGCAGGGGAGGGGTCGCCCTTGGTTAGGTTAGAGGGAAGGCAGGGGAGGGGTCGCCCTAGGTTAGGTTAGAGGGAAGGCAGGGAAGGGGTTGCCCTAGGTTAGGTTAGAGGGAAGGCAGGGGTGGGGTTACCCTAGGTTAAGTTAGAGGGAAGGGGTGAAGAAGTTTTAGTATGTGAGGAGCTTGGACATACAACAGGCATGTGTGAGTGTGTTAGCAGTGGTGCTGGAGTGTTAGCAAGGTCATTTTTGTGAAGGAATTAGTAGTACCAAAAGCGGCAGAGCTCCTCAAAATGGCGGCAGTCACACCTAGGTGTGAAATTGAGGTGTGAAAATTTTCCCACCTCTGTTCTAAATACCCTCCCGCCCCGCCCCTGGCCCCGCCCAGGCCCCACGCCTTAAGTTAAATCAAGTTTATATCTTGCTGCCAATTTTGTCAAGGCTGGGAACCAAAGCAGTCATAGTACTAGGGAAAGAGAGCACAACTTTGTAGCACCCACAGTCAGTGGCCAGGCTTCAAACACCTTTTATTGTACAGCAATAAAGGAATGGAACAGACTGCCTGCACATGTCAAAGCCAGTCATAGTACGAGCCAGTTCAAGAAGAGAACCAAAAGGTACCTAATGAATGTAGCGACAGAAAGGGAGGAGAATGATTTTTTATTTTTTAGCTAACACACATGTAAATGTAAATAACTCTTTTTACCTTATTCCTAGTATACATATATCCTTTATAATATAATAATATATATATCCTACAATGTATAATATTAAGGTACTAAAAGGACCCCAATGGAAATAAGTCACTCTGTCTGACATTTTGGGTTATCCTAGGTTCTCTACACATACGCTGCTATGTATGATAATCTATGTAACTGTATTTGTGTATACCTGAATAAACTTACTTACTTATGCCCCCCACGCCCACGCCCAACGCCTCCCCCCCACGCCAACGGCCGCGTTCTCACACGCCCCCCACGGCCGCACCCCCACGGCCGCGCCCCCCACGGTCGCGCCCACCCGCCCTACTTCCGGTCCCGCTTTCTGAACCCCCCCATCTGGGCGCCCCCACTTTTTTCGAATTTTCAACTTTTTTCGAATTTTCTATTTTTTTCCCGAATATTTCATATTTGAAGGTCCCCCCTATGAGGGGTAAACATTAAATTTTTTTGGAATTTTATGAGTTTTACCTACTTTTTCCAAAATTTTGAATTTTCCCTTTACTTCTCCATCTCCTCGGATCAAGATTTTACCTCCACTTCCTCGGATCAATATTTACCTCGATTTTCATGATTTTTTGGGGGAAGACTCCATCTTCTTGGATCAAGATTTACAGGGTTGCCAGATTTCATTTATTTTTTGAGTTTTTAATTTTTCTCGATATCAGTAATACATACAAAAAGATTGTAGTCTCCATCTCCTTGGAACAAGTTTTAAGGTCCCCAATATGTGGGTAAGCATTCAAAATGAGGCCTAGTCTCCCCCTACAGGAGTACAAGTTGAATCAAGAGAGGTGTGAGGTCACACCCCACCAGTGACGTCACTGGGTCACCATGTTTGTACATCCACCTTATGGGTAATAGTATTTTCTCTCTTTAAGTTAAAATGAGCTAAAAGTACAGGAGTACAAGTGAGCCCAGGTATGACGTCACTGGTGATCACCCGTGCTCACTACCCATCAACAAGTTAATTCATGGGGGAACAACAGGTTGGAACAAAGTTATTTTTTCTCTTGTTAACTAATTCACATTTTTTCATCATTTATTTATTATACATTTCAATACAACAAAAAAATATACAATTTTCCACGTTTGTCGGGTACCAGATAAAAAAAGTTCCACTCTTTTGTTACATATTTTTCCACTCTTTCGTCAACAATTTTTTTCAGGTAACAAAAAAAAAAAAAAGTCCCCATACGGGTAATACTGACTAAAATCAACATAGCGAAACATATCACGAATTAAGACCTCTAGTGTTCCTGGGGTGTTACCCTCTTCCCTCTAGTGGACTTGTATTAAAGAAAACGAACAGGGCTAACTATGATATACACTCGTAATGCAAGATAAAGCTGAGAAAAATGCTATTTGGTTCCCAAAATCTTTTTTTGTTGTACAAATCATTGAAGAATACAGAAAAACAATATTTTCAGAGATTGAATAGTTTCATTTGCTTATTATGATCAGGTGGCCCGGTGGCCTAGTGGCTAGAGCTCTCGCTTCACACATAGAGGGCCCGGGTTCGATCCCGGCGGGTAGAAACATTTCGACGTGTTTCCTTACACCTGTTGTCATGTTCACCTAGTAGCAAATAGGTACCTGGGTTGTTAGTCGACTGGTGTGGGTCGCATCTTGGGGGACAAGATTAAGAACCCCAATGGAAATAAGACAGACAGTCCTCGATGACGCACTGACTTTCTTGGGTTATCCTGGGTGGCTAACCCTCCGGGGTTAAAAATCCGAAGAAATCTTATCTTATCTTATCTCTCCATGTGAGCGTAAATTGGTTTCAACAGTAGCAAGTTGATAATGATAATGGTTCATCCATAACAAGTCTCAATTTTATATATCATAACTATCACTTGGTCACAAAAATTGACATACATTCACTTAAGACATACGATGTCTAAAAAAATAATACAACTTACCCACCAAAATTTAAGTTATATTTCACCAAAACATAAAAACCGATTACACACTTCATTTCTCATCTATGCTACATATCACATTTCTCAACCACATCATCACTAAAACATCCTTCCTATACTCATCCTCGTATTATCAATTAGGGATATTTTAACGCGATGATCCAACATTGACGTTAGAAGCCAGAGTGTAGGTGTTAAGAGTGGTGGTTCTTCCTCTGGCTTCTAACGTCAATGTTGGATCATCGAGTTAAAATATCCCTAATTGATAATACGAGGATGGGTATAGGAAGGATGTTTTAGTGATGATGTGGGTGAGAAATGTGATATGTAGCATAGATGAGAAATGAAGTGTGTAATCGGTTTTTATGTTTTAGTGAATATAACTTAAATTTTGGTGGGTAAGTTGTATTATTTTTTTAGACATCGTATGTCTTAAGTGATCGTAAACAGATTTAGTGTTCATAATATTGATTGAGTAGTGTTTTAGAATATAGGTCGTCATGGTATAAGTGTACATGATTTAGTGGTCTTGATATAATGCTCATGCAATTTGTGTAAAATTTTATCTTAATATGTTTTATGATTAACATTTATTTTGTGTGTATTCGTATATATGTTTGTTTGTTTGTTTTTAATATGGCTCGTACGTTGGACTGCGTGCGGCCAGCAGTAACAGCCTGGTTGATCAGGCTCTGATCCAACATGAGGCCTGGTCACAGACCGGGCCGCGGGGGCGTTGACCCCTGGAATTCTCTCCAGGTCTCCAGGTATATATAAATTTTTGTGACCAAATGATAGTTGTGTGTTTTTGGTAGATAATGTACTTGTCAAGTTTTTTAGTCATTGTGTTTGTGTGAAAGTTTATAACTTCATTTTTGTCTTAAGTGTTTATGTTAATTTTTGTCAAATGGTGATTAGTTGTTGTGTTAGGTGTTTAGGAATATTTTTTGGTGTTCATATGTCTTATGTGATTGTGACAATTATTTTTGTGTACATGTTATAGGGTATATAAGACTTGAGTGTTTCTAATTCTAGTTTTTGTGATCAATTGTTAGTTTTGTGATTTTGATAATATTTTTTTGTGTGTAAAAATTAAGGTTTTATATGTCTTAAAAGTGTACATGTCTATTTTTGTGTAATATGGTGATTAGTTAGCATGATCTTAATATAGTGATCATGTCCAAGTGCTTGTATTTTAGATTTTGTCCTACATGTCTTAGATTTTCGATTATCATGTGTCATGTCTTAAATTTGTTGTGATCATGTCATGGTATTTATGTGCACATGTCTTATGTCTTAAATTTGTTGTGATCATGTCATGGTATTTATGTGCACATGTCTTATGTCTTAAATTTGTTGTGATCATGTCATGTATAAGTTTTGGTGTGCTTGTTATAGTGTACATGTCATGGTAATTTGTGCTTATGTCCTATTTTGTATATATTTATGTCATAGAATTTATGGTTAACATGTCTTGTGTTTTTAATTTATGGCGATCACAATATATCTTAGTTGATGTCTGTGGGATAGTTTTGGTGTTCATGACATATCTAAGATGGTGGTGATCATATACAAGTGATTTAGTTTTTTTTTTGGGTGATCAGAGTAAACTTAACTTAGTTTTTTGTTGATCCTGTTATGTCTTAGTTGATGGTTGAGCTAGATTTTTGTGTGTGTGTACATGATATGTTTTTAGTTGATGTTGATCATGACTTAAATTTTTTGTGCTCATGTTATGTCTTAGGTGGAGGTGTGTGAGTCTTAGTTTTGGTAATGCCACAAGTCTTAAATTTGATGTGATCATGTCATGGAATTTTTGTGCTTATGTGTTATGTCTTAAATTTGTTGTGATCATGTCGTGTATTAGTTGGTGGTTACGTTATAGTGTTGGTGATATATTTTTTTGTGTATATTATTATCATGTTATGTCTTAGTTGGAGGAGTATGTTTTAGTTTTGGTATGTATGTCTCATGTCATAAAATTTGTTGTTGTGAATATTATGTCGTGTATAAGTTTGTTGTGCATGTTATAGTGCTCATGTCATGTCATGTCTTAGTTGGATATGTATGTTTTGGTGTGTTTTGAGATAAGTGTTCTTAGTTTTAGTGCTCTTGGTTATAATGTTTTGAGGGAATGTGTATAAAACGTGTGATGATTTAGTGATCAATGTGTCTTATCCTAAGTGATCTTAGATATTGGTAAAGGTGTTATGGTGTTGGTTAACGTGATTTTTGTGTGAATGTTTATAAAAATGAGTGTTTTCTGTGATCTTAGTGGATTTGGGATGAGTGATCATAGAAATTGGTGATCATCTTTGTTATAGTGTTTTGAGGGAATGTGTAAATGGGTGTTAGTGTGGTATAAAAATGAGTGTGTTAGTGTGGTATAAAAATGAGTATTAGCGGTGTGTGTTCTTAGATATTAGTAAATATGATATGGATTTGGTGGTTGTAATTTTTGTGTGAATATTTATAAAAACTGAGTGTTTTCTGTGATCTTAATGGTTTTGAGCTGGGTGTACTTAGTTAATGGTAGTGGTTTAGAGATGAGTGTGATCATAGAATTTGGTAATCGTCTTGGTTATAGTGAATTGAGGTAAAATGTATATGAAAAATAATGTATTTGATGTGTTTGGGGATATTCAAATGATGCAAGAGATGTTTTTAGGGAGGTGTTAATGATCTTAGTTTTTGGTTCTCTTAGTGGGAGATGTTAAGGGTGTGTAGTTTGGTGGATGAGATGTAATTTCGGTTAATGAAATGTGTGTGTGATTGAGATTGTAATTTGGTGGATGAGTTAGCAATATCAAATGTTAATTGGAAGTATTCAGAATGATATTTTGGAGGTGTTCCAATGTAATTTGGAAGTGATCATAGAATTTGGTAAACACTTTGATTATAATGTTTTGAGGGAATGTGTATAAATATTGAGTGTGTTATGTGAATTAGTGGTTCTGAGATGAGTGATCATAGAAGTTGGTGGTTATCTTGGTTACAGTGTTTTGAAGGAATGTTTGATGGTGTTTTGGGAGTATTCAATGGTGTTTTGGGGGTATTCAAACGGTGTTTGGGAGTGTTTTTGAAGGCGTTCAAATGATGTATGTGAGTGATTTGGCGGTGTTCAAAGAGAGTGTTTTGAAGGAAAATTTAGGTTAGGTTAAATGTTATTTGGGTTAGGTTAGGTGTTGTTAGGTTGGGTTAGGTTAAATGTTATTTGGGAGTAATCGATGGTGTTTTGGTAGTATTCAATAGTGTTTTGGGGGTATTCAAATGATGTATGGGTGTGTTTTGATGATATTAGTGGGAGATGTTAATAGTTGTTGATGTTAGAATATTTCTTAACAGATATTGAGAAAAGTATGTGTGTGTGTTGATGGGGGTGTTGTGGGTTATGAGTGAAATGAGGAAGGTAAAGATAAGATAAGATTTCTTCGGATTTTTAACCCCAGAGGGTTAGCCACCCATTTTAACCCAAGAAAGTCAGTGCGTCATTGAGGACTGTCTGTCTTATTTCCATTGGGGTCCTCAATCTTGTCCCCCAGGATGCGACCCACACCAGTCGACTAACACCCAGGTACCTATTTGCTGCTAGGTGAACATGACAACAGGTGTAAGGAAACACGTCGAAATGTTTCCACCCGCCGGGAATCGAACCTGGGCCCTCTGTGTGTGAAGCGAGAGCTCTAGCCACCAGGCCACCGGGGCCCAGCAACCAGGCCACCAGGGCCCAGCCACCAGGTCAGGTGGTAGTGAGGTCACAGAGTGATCTCGCACCTCCTCGCTAGCAGCTGTCTTGAGATGCAGGTGTGTGTACTCACCTATGTGTGGTTGAACTAGAGAATCTTTTAGTCGTATTCGCGAAATTGAGGACTTAATTCGTGTTATGTTGTATATGAAAATGTATTGTAATGCTGAATACTGAAACGAGTAAATTGTAAGTGTTGTGGGTATTAACACGTCTGAAAATTTATCGTATCAGCTAAATCTTAATTCGTGATATATAAAATTGAGACTTGTTATGGATGAACTAGAGGTCTGGTCATTCGCTGCTCAGCCTTGGCTGTGGCAAGTGCTCCTGGCTACTCACTTGTTGTGCTGTGGCAGTTGGTGTTTTCATAGCAAGATGACGACACAGTTCCGGAGAAGAGTGAATACTGTATGTGTGGAACTCATAAATGGAGCCATTTATCCATCGAATGCTAATGTATTGCTGCCGGCTATCATTCGAGACAAATATGGCATAGCAAATGATGATATTTACGGCGTTGCGCTTAATGGAAGTGCAAGAATTTTCATCAAGTTAACAACCACTCAAGTTTATGAAGCTATCGTCGATAAGTTTGAGGACAAGTGTTTGCAAGTAAATGCCACTGTGGAAGTGAAGTTAAAGGATGTTTCCAAACAATACACATGGATAAAAGTCAGAAATTTACCGTTTGAAGCGCAGGAATTGGATGTAAAGGATGCTTTCAAGCAATATGGAGTAATACATGCGGCTATAATGGGTCGTTGGACTGATGGTTTATATGCAGGCGTGCCTGAGGGATCATATAGCCTTAAAATGACATTACGAAGGGCAATACCTTCATATGTGGTGTTATCAGACTTCAGAACACAAGTATATGTTACATATGCTGGTCAACAACGAACATGTCATATATGTGACTCGTATGAGCATATGGCTGCTGCATGTAATAAACGGCAAGGACGGCATCCGGATGGGGAGCGTAAGAGTAAGGACGGACATGGAGAATTGCATGAATCTCAGGGAGGTGTGGGCGTGGACACAACCACAAGGTGGAGTGACATAGTAACACAGTCAATGGAAACGTGTAAAACGTTTCCGGTGAACACACAGGTTGCAATGGGAACATTTGCAGAGGAAGCGGAACTAGATTTGGGTATGAGTGAGGTGATTCCTGAGTTGGTGAGTGGATTATTGGACAGTTCACAAAGGACAAATGAGATTTGCTCTGTGGAGAAAGCTGAAGAGATTTTGAGTGTAGTGGGGGAAATGGGAGATAACAGTCCTGATGATGGAGGATTGGAAGTGCAAGAAGTGCAGGTTATTGTTCATAATGAGGATAGGGAAACGGATATGGAGATTCATAATGATTCAAGGAAACGAACCATAGCCATGGGTGATGATGATGTACTTACCCCTGCGCAAAGGACCTGTAAAAAAGTGTCTGTTGATGTACTGCAAAGGCCTTTGAAAAATAAGAAAAGGGGAGGTGATGTACACGAAGTGAAGAATATGGATAGGAACAGTAGTAATGAACAAGGTAGTTTGGGAATGGAAGGAAAAAGAGTTAGTAAATCCAAAGGAAAACCACCTCTAATGTTTTCAGGAGCATCACGTTAAATGTTAATGGAGCTATGGCGGAGGTAAGAAGGAAGTGGATAGAGGTGTGCATGAAAAGATACGCAGTGGATGTGGCCTTTATACAAGAGCATAATTGTCGATGTGGTAGAAATTTGATTGTGCCGGATTATAGAGTGTATGCTGGTAGTTCTGGGTCTTTCAAGGGTGGAGTGGCGGTTTTAGTGAAGGAGAAAAGCCCTTTTCAGTTGTTGAAGTGGGAAGAAGGTAGGGAAGGAAGGGTAGTAAGAGTAGACGGGGTATGGGGCGGTGTTCGTGTTGCTTTCATTGGCGTTTATTTACCAGCAACTAGCGTTAAGAGTGTAAAGGAAGAGTTTGTAAGGGAACAATTAATTTATTTTTTGAGAGGATTGCCAGAGGTGGTAGTATTCGGGGGTGATTGGAATTGTATAATACGAGAAAAGGATGTAGAACCAAGGGGATGGAGGATGTGTGTTGCGTGTTTTGCGTGATGTTTTGGGAAGTGTAAGTTTAGTGGATGTAGTTGCAGGTGGTGATAATGTAGAATTTTCCTTTATAAGGAGGGGATATGCTGCGAGGTTAGATAGGATATATGTTTCTAGGATGATTAATGTTGGTACGGTTACGTGTGTGGATGTTGGATTTTCAGACCATAGAGGAGTGATGGTTGACTTAGAATGGTCGGGAATGGTCAAGTGGGTGGCTGGCAATTGGAAATTGAATGTGAAATTATTGGAAGGTGAGGAAGCAGTGATGAGTTTCGGTGAATGGTGGAAGTGTGTGTGGGCAAATGGAAGGTTAGAGAAGGATATTGTTGCGTGGTGGGTGAATGTAGCGAAGCCAGCTATTCAGAAATATTATAGGATGAAAGGACGAGAAGAGGCACAATGGAAGTATGGGTTCCAGAAGTATTTGGAAGGGCAATTGGCTGAGTGCTGTTATAGGAGAACGGATAGGCAAGTAGTGGAAATGAGGAATATTAAAGATAGATTGCAGATGATTCATAATGAACGTTTTGATGCGATTCGTGTGCGTGGGGGCATAGAGGAGGTGTTGTGGGGGGATAAGCCCTCTATGTGTGTATTTCGAAAATATAGAAAAAGTAGACAAAATATGTTGATACATAAATTAGAGGTGCATGAGACAATGGGCGTGTATCAGAAGTGCATGGGAGAGTCGCAAAGAACGGGAGTGGTAGTGTTGATACGAAAATCTGGTCTGGATGAAACTCTTAGGAATTATAGGGCTTTGTCGATGATGTGTGCGGATTACAAATTGTTTGCTAAGGTATTGTGGAATAGGAAAAAAAGAGTTTTAGGGAGGGTCATAGAGCAAGGACAATATGGTATTCCGGGACGAAGTGTAACGAAAGGTTTGATGAGTATTCGAAAATTTATTGATGATTGTGAAGGGAGGGGGGGGGGTTTGGCTGTAGATTGGAAGGCGGCGTATGATAGTGTAGATCGGGAAATGTTATGGAATATCATGAGAAAGCAAGGTTTTGGGGATGAAGTAGTGAGATGGGCGGAATTATTGTACAGAGACGCTAGAGTGAGAGTGCAAGTGAATGGAATGATTAGTGGAGATGTATGCATGGGGAAGGGACTGCTACAGGGGTGTCCCTTGTCGCAGATCCTTTTTGCATGTCTGCAGAATCCGTTGTATCGTTTAGTTAGTACTGATGTTAAGGATCTTAGGGAGGGTATGGATGGTGACGCAGTATGGATGGTGACGCAGGGATAGTTGGATATGTGGACGATACAACTGTTTTGGTTACAAATGAGGAAGCGTTAACAAGAGTGAACGAGTGTTTGGGAATATTTGGCATAGCTATGGGATTAAGCATTAATATGGATAAATTGCTGGAGATTGGGACGTAGGGAGGAGGAGGTATAGGGGGTTATAGGTGTGGTTGGAAAGTAGTTGATAGTTTAAAGGTTTGTGGAATTGTGTTCAAAGATAATTTTGGAGAGGCAAGACTAGTTAATGCAAGGAATGTTTTAAAAGGTACTTTAAGTAGGATGAGTGGATGGAGTAGGGAAGATGGGACCTTACATCAGCGCTTAATAGCGGTGAATACGCTGCTATATAGTAAAATATGGTATGTGGCGGGGATTTACCCAATTTTAAGGGCGGATGTTGTGAAATTTGCGAGGAAAGTTATGAAGTTTGTCTGGGGATATGGGAGACATTGGCTGAGTAAGGAATTGGTGATGAAAGAGGTGGGTAAGGGGGACTGGGGTTAATTAACTTAGAGGTGAGACTTATGTGCATGTATGTCAAATGTTGTTTTTTGACAACGGGGGGGGGGGGGGATGAGGGCAGAAGGGTTGGTGATGTCATGAGGCATTTACGTGCATGGTGGAGTGGTAAGGACTTGGTACATTGTGAAGATATGTTGAGAATTCTTATGTGTGCCAGAAACGGGAATATTCTAGTCCGACGTTTGGAAAAAGCAGGAAGGTAAGGGAAGTAGTCGAGGGAATCGCTACTTTTCCGTGTATGATTGGAAAAGTATCTGGGGTGGGTTAAAAGATCTGAAGATAAAGCCAAGGGTGAGAGAAGTTATGTATCGTTTTTTGCATGGGGTTTTGGCCTCTAAGGCGGTTTTATAAAGAATGGGATTAACTAGGGATGCTCGTTGTGGTATGTGTGGGGTTTATTTTTGTGAGTAATTGGGGATTATTAAGGAATGGATGAGACGATTACTTAGAATGGTGGGAGGGGGAGGGATACACCCTTTGAGGTTTATAGGTATGGATATAGGCGGAGTGCAGAAAGAAGTTAGGAGGGCTTTATTGTATTTGGCGGTTGATTTTGTGTATGTATCGTGGGGAATGAGGGGGATGTCGGGAAGGGAGAGAATAAATGCTATTGCGGCGAATATGTACAGAACAAAGTGTAGAAATAGGTTGTTATATGGCATGGCGTGGGGTAGGTGTTTTCCAGGTAGTTACAGGGATTTTACTGTTAGGCAACTGGTGGACTTAAGTTGATGTGCGTAGATGAGAATGGGCTGTTCTCCTTCGAGTTGAGAGTTGTGTTGGGATGTTAGATGGAATGCTTGAGGTTTGGATGTTAGAGTGAATGCTTGAGGTTTGGATGTTAGAGTGAATGCTTGAGGTTTGGATGGCTGTCAGTTTTCGAGGGAAAGGGGAGACGGATGGCAATTTATAGACGTGTTCTAAGACTATTTAAGACTAATTAAAGTTTTCCATGAATGATGATTGATTGGATGTGGTGACAATCAGTAGGGTTTTGGGAATTAAGTGGGGTATGTTAGAGGTGGTTAGCCCAGAGGATATGTTCCAGTTTCCGTTTAATATATTTTTTATTAGGTTATAAGAATAGTTTTGAGTATAGGTATTACTTTGGATGGTGCAGTATAATAGTTGGCCTTTTGTACGGCAATTGATCAAATAGCATTTGGTAGTAACTTTATTATTAGTATGTTTTGTCATATGTGTATATGATATATAACCATATATGATACGGTTTTTGAAGTGTGGAATGTCAACTTAAAATATTGGTTTATACTTTGTAGGTATATCCCGGATATAGGGTATGGTTTTAGGAGTAGTAGCCATATTATGTGTGATAGGTTTTCATAATGATGTAGTATAATTATGACGTCAGGCAATGGATCTTATGTATGCAGAAGTGATGTCGTTTAATGATTTCAAAGTACACAATTTTTTGACGCTTGTTGTACTCTAAATTTTTGGAAGTTCTATCTTCTTGTTTTAGTTGATAATTTTATAAACATGCATGCATGGTATTAAACTGTGCTAGTTATTTTGTTACAAAATCATTAATTTTTACAGTAACATAAATGAGGAAAAATATATCTTTAAATTTATAAGAGAAAATTTTAGAAAGGACTTATTTTAAATGAATTCTTCCTAATTCATTAATGTATATTCCCTGAAGATCATGTATTGTTCAATTTTTGTACATAGAGGATTTCCATGATAAAGTAAGTTTTTCTGTGGGATTGCATATGTTTGGCACTCCCTGTGACGTTAGGACGTAGGGTTAGCACCTGAGAGAGGTGCCTACAAGATGTGCCTTTTGTCTGTTTTGTATATAGTATTATTGATATGTAGGTATGTTGTATCATACCTTTGATATACCTTTGAAGAGTTTCGAGAGTATCTACTCTCTGAGCCCGGCCATGGGCCAGGCTCGTCTGGTGCTTGCCTGGTCAACCAGGCTGTTGCTGCAGGAGGCCCGCTGCCCCACATATCCATCACAGCCTGGTTGATCTGGCACCTGGTGAAGATATTTGTCCAGTTTCCTCTTGAATTTTGGTTACAGTTAACTTCACTAAGATTCATGGTAAGAGTAATTTTGTAACAAAGTGAGTTTTTTTTTCATAATTATCTTAATGATTCTTGCAGACTTCCATATGTGTTCATGGAATTAAATTTTTTGGGGACATGGAATTAAATTTTTTGGGGGATATGGGAATATGGGGGTGGTTTTCTGGTTTAAATGATATGGTGAATTTTTCTTTTTGCTTGTATGTTGCATTGTTTAGCAACTTGTGAACCAATACTCTGTATGAAAAGAAAGAGTCCTTTTGATAATGTATTATTTATAAATGTTTTAAATAAAATATAAAAAAAAACTAGAGGTGTTAATTCGTGATATGTTTCCCTATGTTGATTTTAGTCAGTAAGATGTATTACCCGTATGGGGACTTTTTTTTTGTTACCTGAAAAAAATTGTTGACGAAAGAGTGGAAAAATTGTATTGTATATGAATATGTAACGAAAGAGTGGAACTTTTTTATCTGGTACCCGACAAACATGGAAAATTGTATATTTTTTGTTGTATTGAAATGTATAATAAATAAATGATGAAAAAATGTGTATTAGTGTTATACTGTTTAGTTCTTTAAAAAAAGGAAAAATAACTTTGTTCCAACCTGTTGTTCCCCCATGAATTAACTTGTTGATGGGTAGTGAGCTCACGGGTGATCACCAGTGACGTCATACCTGGGCTCACTTGTACTCCTGTACTTTTAGCTCATTTTAACTTAAAGAGAGAAAATACTATTACCCATAATTTGGATGTACAAACATGGTGACCCAGTGACGTCACTGGTGGGGTGTGACCTCACACCTCTCTTGATTCAACTTGTACTCCTGTAGGGGGAGACTATGCCTCATTTTGAATGCTTACCCCCATAGGGGGGACCTCAAAACTTGTTCCAAGGAGATGGAGACTACAATCTTTTCGTATGTATTACTGATTTCGAGAAAAATGAAAAAATACAAAAATAAATGAAAATCTGGCAACCCTGTCAATCTTGATCCAAGGAGATGGAGTCTTCCCCCCAAAAATCATGAAAATCGAGGTAAATCTTGATCCGAGGAAGTGGAAGTAAAATCTTGATCCGAGGAGATAGAGAAGTAAAGGGAAAATCCGAAATTTTGGAAAAATTAGGTAAAACTCATACAATTCCAAACAAAATTAATGTTTACCCCTCATAGGGGGACGACCTTCAAATATGAAATATTCGAGAAAAATGAAATATTCGACAAAAAAAATCGAAAATTCGAAAAAAAAACTTGAAAATTCGAAAACGGGGGGCGCCTGGAAGGGGGTCAGAAAGCGGGACCAGAAGTGGGGCGGGCGTGGGGGGGGCCTGGGGAGACGCGGGCGTGAGCGTGCGGGGGGCGGCGTGCGGGGGGGGTCGGCGTGGGGCATGGGCGGGGCCAGGGGCGGGGCGGAAGGGTCATTAATACATATTAGGTACTAGTAGAATTCAGTGAAACTGAGTCCTGGAGGTGCGAAGTACAATAGTTGCAGTTAGAAGAGGCATCTAAACTATAGTATCAGCGTGCCTTTGGTAAGACAGTGAGGAGTGAGTGATGGTGAAAGTGTTTCTTCTTTTTTTTGGGGGGGTCACCCTACCTTGATGAAAAATGTATTGGAATATTAATAGTGATTATTGGAATATAAATAGTGGTCACATCAGCGTAGGCGTGACTTAGTGGTCACATCAGCGAAGTGTGGCTTACTTAGTGGTCACATCAGCGTAAGTGTGGCTTAGTGGTCACATCAGCGTAAGTGTGGCTTACTTAGTGGTCACATCAGCGTAAGTGTGGCTTACTTAGTGGTCACATCAGCATAAGTGTGGCTTACTTAGTGGTCACATCAGCGTAAGTGTGGCTTACTTAGTGGTCACATCAGCGTAGGCGTGACTTAGTGGTCACATCAGCGAAGTGTGGCTTACTTAGGGGTCACATCAGCGTAAGTGTGGCTTAGTGGTCACATCAGCGTAAGTGTGGCTTACTTAGTGGTCACATCAGCGTAAGTGTGGCTTACTTAGTGGTCACATCAGCAAAGTGTGGCTTACTTAGTGGTCACATCAGCGTAAGTGTGGCTTACTTAGTGGTCACATCAGCGTAGGCGTGACTTAGTGGTCACATCAGCGAAGTGTGGCTTACTTAGTGGTCACATCAGCGTAAGTGTGGCTTAGTGGTCACATCAGCGTAAGTGTGGCTTACTTAGTGGTCACATCAGCGTAAGTGTGGCTTACTTAGTGGACACATCAGCATAAATGTGGCTTACTTAGTGGTCACATCAGCGTAAATGTGGCTTACTTAGTGGTCACATCAGCGTAGGCGTGACTTAGTGGTCACATCATCGTAGGCGTGACTTACTTAGTGGTCACATCAGCGTAGGCGTGACTTAGTGGTCACATCAGCGAAGTGTGGCTTACTTAGGGGTCACATCAGCGTAAGTGTGGCTTAGTGGTCACATCAGCGTAAGTGTGGCTTACTTAGTGGTCACATCAGCGTAAGTGTGACCTACTTAGTGGTCACATCAGCGTAAGTGTGGCTTACTTAGTGGTCACATCAGCGTAAGTGTGGCTTACTTAGTGGTCACATCAGCGTAAGTGTGGCTTACTTAGTGGTCACATCAGCGTAAGTGTGGCTTACTTAGTGGTCACATCAGCGTAAGTGTGGCTTACTTAGCGGTCACATCAGCGTAAGTGTGGCTTACTTAGTGGTCACATCAGCGTAAGTGTGGCTTACTTAGTGGTCACATCAGCGTAAGTGTGGCTTACTTAGTGGTCACATCAGCGTAAGTGTGGCTTACTTAGTGGTCACATCAGCGTAGGTGTGGCTTACTTAGTGGTCACATCAGCGTAAGTGTGGCATACTTAGTGGTCACATCAGCGTAAGTGTGGCTTACTTAGTGGTCACATCAGCGTAAGTGTGGCTTACTTAGTGGTCACATCAGCGTAAGTGTGGCTTACTTAGTGGTCACATCAGCATAAGTGTGGCTTACTTAGTGGTCACATCAGCGTAGGTGTGGCTTACTTAGTGGTCACATCATCGTAGGTGTGGCTTACTTAGTGGTCACATCAGCGTAAGTGTGGCTTACTTAGTGGTCACATCAGCGTAAGTGTTGCTTACTTAGTGGTCACATCAGCGTAAGTGTGGCTTACTTAGTGGTCACATCAGCGTAAGTGTGGCTTACTTAGTGGTCACATCAGCGTAAGTGTGGCTTACTTAGTGGTCACATCAGCGTAGGTGTGGCTTACTTAGTGGTCACATCAGCGTAAGTGTGGCTTACTTAGTGGTCACATCAGCGTAAGTGTGGCTTACTTAGTGGTCACATCAGCGTAAGTGTGGCTTACTTAGTGGTCACATCAGCGTAAGTGTTGCTTACTTAGTGGTCACATCAGCGTAGGTGTGGCTTACTTAGTGGTCACATCAGCGTAAGTGTGGCTTACTTAGTGGTCACATCAGCGTAAGTGTGGCTTACTTAGTGGTCACATCATCGTAGGTGTGGCTTACTTAGTGGTCACATCAGCGTAAGTGTGTCTTACTTAGTGGTCACATCAGCGTAAGTGTGGCTTACTTAGTGGTCACATTAGCGTAAGTGTGGCTTACTTAGTGGTCACATCAGCGTAAGTGTGGCTTACTTAGTGGTCACATCAGCGTAAGTGTGGCTTACTTAGTGGAGATGTAAATATAGGTTGTTCAGTCATATTTAAATCAACACTAAGGAACTGAACTACTTAAAATTGTATCTCTACGAAGAAGGTCCCACACACTGCTGTGACCACTGCTATTACTCCACTATTTTCTACTCCTCATTAAGGAATTAAGATATTAAACAATGAACCTTTGATTTCTTCTGTTTTTATCCCCTAAAGTTTTTCCACTCAAAGAAAAAATAACAGTTTGATCCCGTCTGGTGACTCTGGAGGCTTGTTAACTATACCAACCTTCTTATGTTTTGTTGTCCTACCATTGAGAGTTGTAAATCACAGGATTTGCTGAAAAATCACTGTTTTTATCTCCTTAACAAGTGTGAGGAGATTATCGGCCTAGAACTGCCTGCTGCTGCCCAAGTGCTTATTGTTGTCTTGCACAGTGACCCGTGGCTTGGTGGCAAAAGCTCTCGCTTCACACGCTGAGGGGTACGGGTTCGACTCCCGGCGAGGTTAGAAACATAGGGCGTGCTTCCTTATACCGGTTGTCCATGTTCAATCATCAGTAAATTTGGTACCTGGGTATTAGTAGACTGGTGTGGGTCGAATCCTGGGACAAAATTGACCTAATTTGCCCAAAATGCTCTGCATAACAAGCGGCTTTGTAATGAAGCAAATCAGCCCCTCGAGTATTAACTATGTTTAGGTGTGATAAATATTCGTTGTGAAAATTTCATGACTGTCCTCACTGTGTGTTTCTTGCCTATGTCTTTACATATTTACTATGTGCATGGTTCTGTAACTCAGGTGTAGGAAATAAATGCAGTTTAATTAAAAGATAAGATGGGTAATGTCATCTACCATCATTGTATTATTGAAATGTAATACAGAATAAAGGCAAATGTTTAACTGAAAAAGTATTATCAACATTATTTGTTTTATTATTAGAATTATTATTAATATTATTGTTATTATTATTATTATTATTATTATTATTATTATTGTTATTATTTTTATTGTTATTATTATTGTTATTATTATTATTGTTATTATTATTATTATTATTATTATTATTATTATTATTATTATTATTACTGTAGCATCTGTAGATGATTTTAAAAAATCCCTATTTTTTTTATTTATAAAACACATAAAGGTACATTAACAACAAACTTTGCAAAACTGTACAAAACATTAACATTATATAATGACAATGATACAAAGAAAATTGATTGATACCACCCAATTGTGGTTTCTGAACATAAACACTTAAAGCTAAACATCATACAGATAAATATAAACCCTGTGTTACACAAACCATGAACACAGGACACTATATCCCATAAGGTAAGAACAAATTACCTCTACATAAAACGTATATGCATAAATAGTACTAAATACATTAACAAGAGGCCTAGGCATTAAGACTGAACAATAATGATAAACTGTGCGTTACTGTAACATTACATAATAGCAATGATACTAATTCTTATCTGATACCACTCAAGTTGTGATTTATAAACCAACATATAAAGGATTAACCATCTAATTGAATATTTCAAGATCATAATATGAACTTTAAAAAAATAAATTGACCACAAGACATAAACACTTAAAAGCTAAACATCATACAGATAAAGTATAAAACCCTGTGTTACACAAAAACCATGAACACAGGACACTATATCCCATAAGGTAAGAACAAATTACCTCTACATAAAACGTATATGCATAAATAGTACTAAATACCTCTAACAAAAGAGGCCATAGGCATTAAGACTGCCAACTTAATAATGATAAAACTGTGCGTTACTGTAACATTACATAATAGCAATGATACTAATTCTTATCTGATACCACTCAAGTTGTGATTTATAAACCAACATATTAAGGATTAACCATCTAATTGAATATTTCAAGATCATAATATGAACTTTAAAAAAATATATTGACCACAAGACACATAACACTTGACAAAGACCAACTTAATTTCCTACCCCTATCCCTATTAGACTACTCCTATCACTTAATACAAGCACGTATCCCAACCCACAGAACATATATCACCATAACAACATGCAATAATTCATAAACACACACACACACAAAATAAGAACTAAGTACTGCTATACATAAGATCTATGTACTATGATGATACCCTGAATCATCATACAAATTTTTTTCCAAATAATACCCACACGATATGATCGTTGGCATCATTAGTTCCAAAAGCTATACAAAACAGTACAATACTTTCACATTGCTTAACGACAATGATATGATGAATATTAAACGGAGCTATACCCTAACATTACATAATGACAATGATAATGTAAACACCTTATCTGATACCACGAATCTTGTGGTAATATTACAATAACTCCACAACAAATTATAGTTACCTATTTTGAGAGTACTGATAATGAACAAGATATGTTATATTTGATAACATTATTAACATGATCCCGTACAACGTCCAGGAACTATACTTTCCTGTCTCATAATAACCATCGATTACCATGCTCCAACACTTCAGAAAGCCCCCTTATGCGTACTCCTTTCCCTTGAACCTGTTCTTTGTCACGTCATTATGTAAAGTCAAGTCCAAACAATTTCATCCTGTCATCCTCTCACACCTATGCAACACCTTTCCGCGTCAGCTGTCTTTTCCCCGTCGCTCAATAAAAAGCATATTCGTCGCCAGTCGTCCCCCCTCAACATTCACTCTACTAAGCATCCTAAAACCTCATTCAAGACAACATCGACCCCACCCTAACTACTCCGGCTTCCAAAGAATCCAGTCCATTCCAGCTCTACTCTGCATCACCGTAATAACTTTGCTACCGTTAATGTCCTATATCCTTCAGAGAAACTCGATACCCATTTACCTCCATATAATAGCCTATTCCTACACATTGAACGATACACATGAGCAGCTAAGGCTTTCACCCTACAGTCCCCTCCCACCTCCCTCATTCCCCACAATACATACAAAAAATCCGCAACTACATATAGTGTAGTGTATGTTTTGCCCATCTACCTCATTTAAGTATTTGTCTATCCTCTGATGAATATTTTTGACAAATAGTTTTACTTTTATTTTTAAATACATACAATTTTTACTTGTGCCCATTTTTCAACCCACATACCTATATATTTTTATCAGCTTACTTGCTTAGAATTTATAATTACTATTAATCACCTTATTTGCTAAAAATTGTACTTATCTTTTAATATTTTTAATACTAATAAATTTTACTTTTGTACACTTTTATACACTCTCTTTTAATAATTAACTTTGATTTTCATTATATTGCCTTTAATAAATTCTATAATCACAACTAGTGCAATACTGAATCTTAATATTTGTTCCATTATAACTTAATACTAATCATAGTAACTTTCCAACCAGTTCTATTAGCTAGTTAAATAATAAATCAATTACACTGTAAAGATATATCCTAAACCTCTGTGACTTCTATTCAAAAGTGTGTTAATCCAATTAGCTAGAAAAATCAATTGATCAGATATCATATCTTTAAGTTTAGCATTATTCATTGTTCTTAAGTCTTTTTAGAATCACACTCATATATAAACTTTTGTTTAATTAATTAACTAACTCAGGTGCTAACTCAGGTGCTATAGTTTTAGATTATTATTAGCTGTAAATTGACTACCTTAGCTCATTCTTTTCATTTTTGTAAACATATTCAACGTACTAACTCACGTGCCAAGAAATCCTTTTGCATTGTCCTATTCTTAGGTCTACTTGTGTTGTTCTAATTTTAAGTTTAATTATAGAATCACACTAAATCTTATGATTCCAAACATTGATCCTGAAATCAACCTTCTATTAAATGACTTACATGAACCTAACAACAACTGTCATTACTACACAGCAGAACAGGCTAAAACACTACTCAAATCCAACAATAACATAACTATCTTTAATTACAATGTCAGATCTTTAAGCAAACATTTTGATGACCTCACTGCATTATTAAACTCACTTCAGGCCAGTATGTCCATCATTGCTCTCACTGAAACATGGTTAAAGCCTCATACTACAGATATCTATGCCATTCCTGGTTACACAGCCATACATAATTGTCGGCCAGACCAACAAGGAGGTGGCACAGCTATGTTCTACTCAGACCAGCTTGAATGTATTAACAATACTTGCACAATAGACGAACATGGAGAATATATAATAGCTAAATTTAAATCCAAATATCTACAAAAACCTCTCACAGTTATAAACATCTATAGATTACCACAGTCAAACATTCAGCAATTTAGTGAAAATTAGGAAGTATGATTACTGATGCACACATGAACAAAGACCACTTAATCCTCACAGGCGACTTCAATATAAACATCCTACAAGATCAGGACCCACTAGTAACTGAATTCACAAACACTATGAGCAACTGCTTGCTGCTCCCGACAATAACAAAACCTACGAGAATCTCTGAGACCTGTGCCTCTCTATTAGACCATATCTGACTAACACCATATCCCCATTAAAATCAGGCATAATCACAGACAATACCACTGACCACTACCCGACCTTTCTCATAACAAATCTCGGAAAATTACCACTAGAGACTACTAAAGTTACCTTCAGACTACATAATGAGACAGCTATAAATAGCTTTATAACAGCTATGACAAACATTGACTGGCAAACAGAAATAGACAACTTCCCAGATACTGACTTATGTATTAATAATTTTCTTAAAAATACCCAATACCTCTATAATAAGCACTGCCCTAAAAACTAAACAAATCACAACTAAAAGATTAAATAGTCCCTGGCTAACCCTCAGCATACTCAAGTCCATTAATATAAAGCACCTATATGAAAACAGTACAGAATGGGACAAATATCAAGAGAACAAACAAAACGCTACTCATCAAACCTAACGAGTCTGATAAGAAGGTCAAAAACTGTACTATGAGAACAGATTACATAACTTAAAAGGTGATATAAAAAGACCTGGAAAACCCTATCTGAAATTCTAGGAACAAAAAGATATCCACAAACAGAACAATCAAGCTAACAAAACCAGATGAACCCCTACTCCCACCTATTGAAACAGCAAACAAACTCAATGATTGCTTCTCCACCATAGGTAAAAAGCTGGCAAGCAAAATCCCAAGTTCAAATACTCCACCTAACGACTATCTCACTGGCACCTATCCGAACCCACTATTCCTAGCCCCGACCAACCCAATAGAAGTTTCACTTATAATCAACACATTAAAAAACAAAGCAGGTGACCTAAATAACTTACCACCTTATATATACAAAAAAGCCTCTCAAGTTCTCTCACCAATTATTGCAACACTCTTTAACAAATCCATTGAATCCTCTACCTTCCCATCAATACTCAAAATAGCGAGGGTCACCCCAATACATAAGGGAGGAGATCAAGCAGACCTGAATAACTACAGGCCGATATCTAACTTACCCCTTCTCTCCAAAATCTTTGAAAAATTAATTCAATGACAAATATATTCCTACCTCACCTCCAACAACGTACTCAACCACTGTCAATTTGGATTCAGGCCTAATAAAAATACAAATGATGCCATTATACACATGTTAGAAATAATTTACACCGCCCTTGAGAAAAAGAAATCCCAGTGGGAATCTTCATTGATTTACGTAAAGCTTTTGATACAGTTGACCATGATCTGTTACACTTAAAATTATCGCACTATGGTATAAGAGGACACTCCAAACTACCTAAAATCATACCTTAGCAACAGAAACCAATATGTGTACACAAATGGAGCTAGCTCCACCGCGCAAACTATTACCGTAGGTGTCCCACAGGGAAGTGTTCTTGGCCCACTACTCTTTCTCATTTACATTAACGACCTACCAAATGCATCTCAACTACTCAAACCCATACTATTTGCAGATGACACTACATACGTTATCTCTCACCCAAGCCCAGACACACTAGCCAACACTGCAAATACTGAATTGCAGAAAATATCTACCTGGATGATGACCAACAAACTTACTCTCAATATTGATAAAACCTATTTTATCCAGTTTGGGAACAGAGCTACAAACGCACCACTTAACATAATGATAAACGGGTCCCCTATCACAAAACTCACAGAGGGAAAATTCTTAGGAATCCATCTTGACAGTGGCCTCAAATTTCAGACACATATATAACAAATCTCCAAGAAAGTCTCAAAGACCATGGGAATACTATCCAAGATACGGTACTATGTTCCACAACCAGCTCTCCTTACCCTATATCACTCACTCATTTACCCCTATCTCACCTATGGAATCTGCGCATGGGGCTCTACATCAATAACTCATCTCAGACCACTAATAACTCAACAAAAGGCAGCAGTTAGAATGATAACAAATTCTCACTCCAGGCAACATACTCCACCAATATTCAAAAACCTAAACTTACTCACCATACAAGACATCCATACTTTTTACTGTGCCTATTACATACATAGAACACTCTATGCAAATATTAACCCACCACTCAAACTTCTCCTTACCAATTTTAACAGGACACATGACCATAACACTAGACACAGATCACTACTCGATGTTCCCCGTGTCCATCTAACACTATGTAAAAACTCAATGCATATAAAAGGCACGAAAATTTGGAATTCATTACCTGTCATTGCCAAAGAAACCCTACCTGTACCCTAATTCAAAACGATGCTAAAAAACCACCTTCTCACCCAAAGCTAATTGCTCCATATCAAACATTCCCAGCAAAGTAGAAAAATCACTTAGCGTAAAAACCTGACTAATCAATTGAATGTAATGTATGAATGAACGAATGAATGAATGTAAAACCTGTTATGAATAATATATACTTAGCTAATTATTTCCACAACACTTATATTATAATGACCACGTAAACTAACTGCAATGCAATTAATTGTTTTAAATTGTTATCTCACTCAATTAGTTGCATTGCTACAATAAATTGCTACAATTAATTGATATGTTCAACTTATATTCAAACTTTATAACTTAGATATGCAACTTTCCTTATTTTATAAATTATCAACCATAACTTTTTATAATTTTATTATTAATATTGCTTTAATTTGTTTAATCTGATTTAATTAATTTTATAATGAAGACAAAAGTACAAAACTATGTTTAAAAAATGTCATGTCTAAACTATGTTCAAATTTCATAACTTAAATACTCACCTTTACTCATTGTAAACTATCTACAAAAATTCTTACAATTTAGTTTTAAGTTAATTTTAAGTCTGCCCAAAATGCCCTGCATACTAGGGGCTTTTGGCATGTACACCTCTTGTAATCTCAATAACCAAATGTAATTCTTTGTATCATGTCCAAATAAACTATTATTATTATTATTATTATTATTATTGCCCTCCCCACCTCTCTCGATACTCCCCCAACATCAAAGCTTAAAGCCCGTAATGACGAAAAAAATTTCCCCTTCACCAATCCAATCACCCTTGCCAACCATAGCCTCACCCCTTCTAAAGACTCACAAAAATAGACAGCATGATATGCTCTCTCCTCATCTCCGCACCTCTGACATTCATTTGTACCCACCAACCCCATCCTATATAATTCAGACCTTGATGCCAATATACCTAATAAAAATCTGTACACCACCTCCCTTACCTTAAATCCCCATCCAATCATAAACTGGAAAATTCGCTTGACCCTGTACCACCCCTCCCTTTTCACTCCCACTCCCCAACCTGCCCATCTTTGCCCTTTTAGGCTCCCTCATTGCCAATAACTGTCTAGCCATGTCCTCACACACCTGCAGGTCCCTCCCCCCCCACCACTTCCCTACATCCTCCATGACCGCTCCTACTCGTTGTCCCCTCACCCCCACCCCCTTCCGTAAAAACACTGTTTCACATAAACTGCATTCACACGATGTTCCAAAAAAATGAGGCCCAACCCCCCATCTTGACACTCATCATGACAACTTCCTTTCGAAGTCACGGCCTCCCATACCCCCAAACATACCGTAACACTTTCTTTTGTAATTCCTTGATGTCGGCCATCCTTAAAGGATACACCGCAGCTACATTCCACACCTTACTGTATACAAGAGTGTTCACCACCACCACCCATTGCAACAGCGTAACATCCCCCGCCCTCCAACCCCTCATTCTACTCAGAGCCCTACCCACCACCTCCTCAGAATTCACCTGCCTGGCCACTCTCACATCTGACATATACACAATTCCACAGATCTTTATCCTATCCACAACATTCCATCCATACACCTCCCCCAAGCCCCCCCACCCATGTACCCACCTCCAATAACTTAGACTTAGCGCCATTAACTCTCATCCCTGTTTGCCGCTCCAAAGACCTCTATAATACATCCCACATTAACCAGCCCTTCTGTCCCACCCACCAATACAGCAGTATCATCCACATACCCCACTATGCCCACAATACTCGCCCCCCTCTTCCCCTCTCTCCTACTCCTTCCTCTATTAAGCTATAAAAGGGATCCTGCATGCACGCGAAAAGGATCTGAGATATGGGACACCCCTGTCTCAGACCCCTTTCCATCACCACCTGTTTCCCCAACTTACCATTCACCTGCACACGCACCTTCGCAGAACTATACAATGTCTCAACCCATCCAGCAATTTCCTCTCCAAATCCTTGACTCTTTAATATAATTCCCAACATGCTTCTATTCACACAATCATACGCTTCCTTCCAATCTATTCCCAAGAATCCCCCCCCCATCCTACCCTCAATAAAATCCCCAATTCTCTCATGTCCTACACTCATACTTCTTCCAGGTATACCAAACTCCCTGATGTATGACTTTGTCAATCACCGTTTTCATCCTATTCCCTAAAATTTTTGCGAAGATTTTATAATCTCCACACATGAGTGATATCGCCCTGTAATTTCCCAAGGCTCTCCCCCTTCTCCTTTCGGCACCAGAACAACTACCCCCATCCCCTTCGTCTCCCCCAACCGACCCCCATCCTTCATACAATTAAAGAAACGCACTAAACATTCTCTCAACGTCTCCCAATGCACTACATAGAAATCATTTGGTATCCCGTCTAACCTTGGTGCCTTCCCTAGACTTAATCTAGACACTGCCTCCCCAACCTCCTCCTCACTTATACTTCCACCCAACTCCCCACGTTCCTCCTCCCCCAAACGACACAGGATCCCTTCCTGAAGGACCTCCCCATCACTACCCGTCCCTACACTCATTGATAATTTCCTCCCAAACCAATGATCGGCATAATTGCTTATGCCATCCGTTGTCCTGAGCACCTGTCCCACTTCATATCCTTCCACCCCTGTACACACCTCAACCCCCATAATCGTGTTACCCCTCTGCCTATCTCTAAACCTCCTCAACACACAACCTGATGGTCTATCGCCCCACAACGCCTCCTCAATACCTCCTCTTACTCTGATCGTATCAAAATGATCATTTTGAATATCCCTCAACCTTTCCCACAACCCCTCTATCTCCCCATACCTACAAACCCCTCCCTCATAGCATTCATTAAGCTGACCCTCCAAATACTTCTGAAGACCAAACTTCCACCTTGCCTCATCCCTTCCTTGATTCCTGTAAAAGTCCCTTATTCCCTCCTTCGCACTCTTTTCCCACCAGCCTAAAAAATCCTTCTCCCGTTCCTCTGCTCCTTCTAACCAGAAGGACCCCCACCATTCCTCAAACGATCTCCCCTCCCTCTTCCCCCGCAGCAAATGCACATTCAACTTCCAATAACCATTGTACCTTCAGACCATTCCATCCCACTCCACCTCTACTAATACACCAAGAAGGTCCGAAAAAAAAATATCAAGCGTTTGCACCCTTCCCACTGTAATGTCCCTTGTTGCATAAACATGATCTAACTGGGCTGCATAGCCTCTCCTGTCAAAAGTATGCTCCACCTTCCACCCATCTCTCAGTACCACATCGAACACTCCCGCCTCCCTCAGTAAAACACGCAACGCCCCTAACTCACAACCCGCCCCTCTAGGTTCTACATCTTTTTTCCTGATTATACAATTCCAATCCCCACCCAGCAGAGTAATCATAGGCAAACCCCGTAAATGATATGTCAAAACCTCCCTCACAAATTCTTCCTTAACACGTCGATTATTGTCAGCTGGCATATATATTCCCATGAAACATACCCGAATGTCGCCCCAATTCCCATCCACCCTCACCACCCGCCCTCCCCCCTCCTCCCAAGCTAACAAATGAAAGGGACTGGACTCCTTCACCTCTACAGCCACCCCACCCTTTAATTTCCCCGAGTTACCTGCATACACCTCATATCCTTTTAATCTCAACTCTCGACCACACCTAAAATTATGCTCTTATATAAAAATTACGTCTACATCATATCGTCTTAATACTACCTCCACCCACCTATGTTTAATTTCTGCCCTTAGGCCATTCACATTAATCGTTAAACACTTGAATACGCCAAAGGGGGCTTTCCTCTGTGCTTCTGCGGGCGGGCCATGACACCCTTCCCTAAAACTTTATCTCTTACACTCCTCACTCCCTGATCCCATACCCTCACCTGTGCCCCCAACTTTTCCTTCTGTGCCATCTCTACCCATGTTTTCTTACCTGTACGCTGGCCAGGTGTGAGGACATCATCATCTGACACCTCTCCCGCCATCTTTCTCGATTCTCCCCCTACCTCCATTACATCTGTGTCCCCATCCCTATGCACAGCAGCCTTCACTTCCTGCACCTGCAAACTGTCTTCCCCAGCTTCCAGCACGCTCACGTCCTGGTTTATCCTACCCTCCTCCACCTGTAAGTGTCCTTCAACTCCAGAGGAATTCACCTCCGGATCTTCCATAAACGTTCGCAACATTTCTTGCAATGGTTGTGGTAGGTCCACCTGGAGGTCACCCACCTCCACCAAATCCTCAGACTCATTATCTTTTTCAGGTCCAACGATTGTTGAAGCACTCAACTCCTCAGGGAGAGTTACACAACTTTCCCCCACACCTTTCCCCACTTCTGCCCCACTGGCCTTTCCCAGTCCTTCCACAATCTCAGGTGTTGGCTCCTCCAAGGGTTTATGCATCACAGGTACCTTTGTAACCATTGATCTTGGGGCCATGATGGTGGGACACCCCGTCGCCATGTGATCGTATGCCCCACACACACGACATGTCCTACGCTGTCCCCCGTAGGTAACAAACACCTGCGTCCTAAAGTCCTCCAGCAGTACATAGACGGTATAGGCCTTTTCAAAGTCATTTTCAATGTGAAGGAACCTTCTGGCAACCCGGCATATATTCCTTCATTCCACCTTCCCATAGTCGTAGAATGCACCACACCATACCGTTCAAAAGCCTCGCTGACGTCCAATCCAATGGCCTCAAATGGCACATTACGAACCCTCACAAAGGTGTAATGTGTCGAGGCATCCCTGAGCCGGACTTCTATCCCAGTGTTGACAGTGAGGCGCTTCTCCTGGTACCTCTCCACAGTTTTTTCATATGCCTCCACGGTACCAAACTTCACGAAGATCCTCGTCGAACCATTTAGCGTAATGCCATATAGGTCTTCATGACAAATGCAAAAAGTGTCATGGAATATCACCGGCAGCAAAACAGAAGCATTAGCTGGGTAAATAGCTCTCTTAAGAAGCTCCACACACACCGTGTTGCTCCTCCTCCGAACACTGGACGCCATCTTGCAGAAAATCGTAAGCTGCGCTAAGCCTTTACCAGGAGCAACTGCGCAACACAACCTCTCGGCCCGAGAGCGAAGAGGTCAATGAATATCCCTATTACTGTAAAAGCTGATAATTAACTAAAGAAATGTGTTATAAGTGTGACCATTCTCGCATGTTGATTTTCTATTATTGTTGGTTCCAATAAGTTTTCACTAGAATCTTTGTTTATCTGTAATATTGTTCGTTAAGTTTATTTTTTGTGTTTGATTTTTTTCTAGTATTAGTATACATTGTAATAATTATTGTGAGTAGAAATAAGGTTTATAGAGGTGAGTATTTTTTGTAAAGAGTTTGTGTACGGTTCTGGATTTCTGTTCAAAACGAGGGATGGAACATTCTGTAAATCAGCCTCCACTCTCGCACTTTTGTAGGCTTAAGCAGCCTTTTTCAACTACTCTTATCGATTAATCTGCTGCTAACAAGTGAGTTTCATAACCTGTGTTAATGGGTGTATAAGTAGAGAAGCCCAGATATTGTTAAAAGTATATTTTTGGGAGATAACCACTGGGTGAACCAGCCTCCAGCCGGCATCTCTTGTGTTACTATAGGCGAGGGCTATTAACTGTGTGCCTTGTAAGTTGAATTATATAGTATAAAGAATACCTGTATATTGTATGATTAAAGTCAGTTGTAAGAATAGTGATATTTTAAGGTGTAAATGATTAGGAATGACCCACATAACTACCATATGTCAGCCTTGTTCTCATCTTTACACAAGCCTATTTTAACCTAACTTTTTTAATTCTGTTTTCCTTTTAATATTTTACTAGATTTCTACTGTTAGTTATCAGAGATGTAGAGTAAGACTATTCCTCTGGTAAATCTTTTCTTAACCTGTGATCTACAATAATACTCTTTATTTCTAACCTATAACTTTTCTAACCTATCTTTTATGCTAATACTCTTTTATTAAATATCTACTCCTTATGTTTAACTATGTTTTTTTCTGCAATTTACCTATTACCTGTAACTTAACTTAGTTTATATCTATCTTAACGCTATCTTACATTTCCTGGCTTGTTTTGTGTATTTACCCATTTTTTATATATGTGACATATGCTCCATATGTTCATTCTTTTGTGTCTTATAAGTGTATTAAGTTATAGTGGGTGTTTACTTTATTTCAGCAAGATGTCTTGTTTTTATTTGTTGTGTGTTTTGTGACTAAACCAGAAAATACTCTTATAGGTTTAGCAGCAACCAGGCACCCCCCCCCCTTCCCAAAGAGATGCCTAAGAATTAGTAGAAGTTTAATGGGTGGCCAAACCTGGCACCACTGAAGAGATACCTAAGAGTTAGCAGACTCAATCAGGGATACTGAGGAAAGGATAATGCTACTAAAGACCTTGAAAACCCTGGCCCTGGAGGATCAGATCAGGCTTGTGATCTGGGATTCAGATCTCAGTAGCAGTCTGAAGAAGGAATGTATCAAGGCATTGAATCAAGGGAGGTAACCCCAGACAGTATGTTGAGGCAGAGGAGTTCCTTGGGAACTGTGTGAGGTGGTGGTTCTAGTATCAGTTAAGAGTGGTCTAAAATATTGTGGATGATTCTAATATTTTATAGGTATTGATGCTTGTTACTTTTTTGTTGTTGTTGTGCCAAACTTTCAAATTCCCTTGTAATGCATGTATGTTTATTAAATTGTAAGTTGTTTTATTTGGGTATGTTTTACTTTTCCCTTTGAGCGATGTATTTAGGGTCCACTGTTCAGGGATTAAGTTTAATAGTATAATGATATTTTTTTCTGGAGAGAGTCAAGCGCCTGATAGACTGATGCAGTGGTCGGAGAAGTGGCAGATGCAGTTTAATGTAAACAAATGCAAAGTTCTAAATGTTGGGCAGGACAATAACCATGCCACATATAAGCTGAATAATATAGATCTTATTACTTGTAATTGCGAGAAGGATTTAGGAGTTCTGGTTAGTAGTAATCTGAAGCCTAGACAACAGTGCATAAGTGTTCGCAATAAAGCTAACAGAATCCTTGGCTTCATATCAAGAAGTATAAATAACAGAAGTCCTCAGGTTGTTCTTCAACTCTATATATCTTTGGTTAGGCCTCATTTAGATTATGCTGCACAGTTCTGGTCACCGTATTACAGAATGGATATAAATGCACTGGAAAACGTACAGAGGAGGATGACAAAGTTGATCCCATGTATCAGAAATCTTCCTATGAGGATAGACTGAGGGCCCTGAATCTGCACTCTCTAGAAAGGCGTAGAATTAGGGGGATATGATTGAGGTGTACAAATGGAAAACAGGAATAAACAAAGGGGATGTAAATAGCGTGCTGAAAATATCCAACCAAGACAGGACTCGCAGCAATGGTTTCAAGTTGGAAAAGTTCAGATTCAGGAAGGATATAGGAAAGCACTGGTTTGGTAATAGAGTTGTGGATGAGTGGAACAAACTCCCGAGTACCGTCATAGATGCTAAGACGTTGTGTAGTTTTAAAAATAGGTTAGATAAATACATGAGTGGGTGTGGATGGGTGTGAGCTTGTACTAGGTCAGATGCAGTGCTCCTTCCTTAAGTGAATGTAACCTGACCTGTACTAATCCCTTAAGTGGAAGTGACCTGACCAGGTGGTCGGCTGGACAATTATATGAGTGGGTGCGGTTGGGTGAATTGGTCCTGACTAGGTTGTGCTACTAGGTCAGATGCAGTGCTCCTTCCTTAAGTGAATGTAACCTGACCTGGCTGGGTCGGGGCATTGGCTTAAGCCGTTGGAGATTTGGACCTGCCTCGCATGGGCCAGTAGGCCTGCTGCAGTGTTCCTTCTTTCTTATGTTCTTATGTTCTTATAAGGCGCCTACTGTTCAGTTTTCAGGCCAAGATTCTCTAAGAGCCAGTACTTATCAGGAACACTATCTTGTTATAACTATCCTGTATTACTTTTCACTGGGTTTTTCCAGAATTCCGTGTCTCCCCTTGTCCTATGACTTAAGCTATTTTTACGTCTTCCACTGTTAAAAGAGCAGGTGGTGGCAGCATATTTCTGAGAGAATAGAGTGCTACCTTATTTTCTCTCAAATTAAAGTAATTTTCCCTATTTATTTGTTTCCCCTATTCCACTCCGAGTCTACCTGAGGGAACACAGTATGGCATCGTCTGGTGCTGTGTCGACCCCAGGGTGGGACTGGGGAGGGAGCTGCATTTCATCTTTCTATATAGTAGTATGTCATTGATATCAGCTATGTACTTGTAGAAAAAAAGATATTATTATTATTATTATTATTATATTATTATTAATTATTATTATTACTATTATTATTATTATTATTATTATTATTATTATTATTATTATTATTATTATTATTATTATTATTATTGCCCCATCACACTGAATTAGAGAAGGAATTATAGATAAGCACTGAAGCAATTTGGGAATTGTTACAAAAGACGCGATATCTATTAGAAATAGACATCTCTAGTGAACACTAGAAAGGAATGCCCCTCTAGCATTCAGCCTGTACAATATTAGGCGTTCCATACTCTTGAACTGTTCCTGAGAGATAGGATCATTGGGCAATGGAGAATTAGGGAAATTAACAGGTTTATCTGGACGGACCTTAGGTCGGGCACCTAGTCCAGAAATGCCAATAGAGTCTAGATCTGGTCTACGATAAGTAGACACAGGTGTCTACTTATCGCTCTTGTCTCTGCTTGTTTCCTCGTCATTTAGACTCTGGTAGAGTATGTGTTCGGTGGTGAGACGAAACATACTTCTCTGGACTCTGTGTAACTCTGTTCACAGAGCATAGTCTAGACTTAGTGATTTTCGACATTTTACTGGGTTGTGTGTCACATTGACACTGAGATAACTCAGGTCCGAGCTATAGCTCTTGACCTAATTCGCTGAGGCATCTTGATAGCCTATTTGTTAGAGAAGTTAGCTTATGAGAGGACGTTTAGTCGGTCACTGTTCGAGTCGAGTCTTAACTAGTTACCTGGAGCACACACATACCACATACACACACACACACACACACACACACACACACACACACACACACACACACACACACACACACACACACACACACACACACACACACACGCCCCGATGGCATGGTGGCTAGCGCTCTTGCTTCACGCACGGAGGGCCCGGGTTCAATTCCCGGCGGGGCTGAAACATTTCGAAGTGTTTCGTTACACACACACACATACATACAACAGGCCTAGTGTCTAATCGACATGTGCCTAGGACAAAATGGTAACTAACACACACACACACACATACACACACACACACACATACACACACACACATACACACACAGTCAAGTCACAGCTCCGCTAAATTGGGTCGTATTGGGTGGTCCTAGGGAAATCCGAGTGCAACAAACAGGCGTGGGCATAGGCTAAAGTGTCATACTCAGTTATAACCAAAAGCAGGGAAATACGAGTGATCTTAGAGGAAAAAACATAATAAATAGTGGACAGTGCCAGTGAGGGAGACCGTGTTAGGCCTAACAGCGATTG